>WYDI02006161.1:16753-66354 GCA_009867235.2 Psittacus erithacus | reverse complement strand
TGGGGTGTTTTTACACCTCTGGGAAAACCCCCGCGGGGGGGGGCGTGTATTTTGAGTAAAAACAAACCCTTTTTTTGGGGGGGGGGGGGGGGGGGGGGGAGAAGTGCTGGGAATGCCAAGTGGAGGAGATGGATGTAGTGTTGCCTGGCTCCACTGGAGATGAAAGCAAAAGGGTTAGGAGGGTCCCCTGGAGCACAGAACTGGGTGCTGGGGGAAAGGCTGGTGCCTGCTGATATGGCAGGGTTTGGTCTCATTAAGTCTCAAGTAAATATAAGCAGAGAATAAAGCATGAAAACAGCTAAGCCCCCAGGTTTTGACACGACACTGCTCTGTGCAGTATTGAGGCCTGTTTTAAAGATGCATTTTTTTTATCGTAGCCTGGTGGATGATGCAAGATGCTGGAGAAAGGAGATGCAGGCAAGCAAAGTGACTGAAGGAAAGGGGAGTCTTGCAAGGCTCCTCCCACCCAATTTGTGCATTCCCAAGGGTCCTTCTCAGCCATGGTAGCTGGTGCCGCCCCAGGCCCAGAAGGGGTTTATTCCTGTTTGTCACAATGTCTGTTCAGCCTTTTGGTGCTGCAGTTCTCTGGTGAAGGGCTTCTCTGTGTTGCCTCTGAACTCAGCTGGCACTGGGCAAACCACGAGGTCTCTGCTGGTCAGGCTGCTCTTACTTCCACAGGTGGTGTTCTTGCAAACAAGGAACAGGAAATCCCAGAGGGAGGTTACACTAAGGAAGTTGTGCTTCCAGCCCTGCCTTCCCTAGACCCCAGAGAGCCAGCTCCAAAGCTTCTGTGACATTTTGTGCATGGACATGTGGGGAGGGTATTCCTTTGCAAGCACTTTAAAGACCCTGAAAGCTTAGTCTGTCTGTTAGTGAAATCTAATGTGGGGTTTTTTTCTCACACACACGCGTGCACACACACACACCCCTTCCCTGCTAGTGAAATCTTCTGTTTAGGCATTTATTTTCTTAGCAAGCCTTGAATTAGGAATAGATTCATACTGAGAAATGCCAGTGAGCATCTGGAGTGCATTTCATAGTACCAGTTCTCCTCTGCTGAAACAAAGACTGTCAGTTGGAATTTTGCAATGCTGTTAAGATTTATATGTGAAACGACAGCCCAACAGACAGTGTTTTCTCTGTCCCTGCTTTGCATGCATGACTTCTGTAGCAATTGCCTTGAAACTGGAGCAGGTGGAGAGATGGCACGAGGCAGCACTGAACCATTATTGAATCTGGCGATAGCACTTATTTAAATGGAGCAATGCTGTGATGAGGGCTTGAGACATTCTGCTCCAGTGAAGCAGAATAGAATCACAGACTGGTTTGGGTTGAAGGGACTTTAAAGCTCATCCAGTTCCAAACCCCTGCTATGGGCAGGGACACCTTCCACTAAAGCAGATTTCTCCAAGCTCTGTCCAATCTGGCCTTGAAAACTGCCAGGGATGGGGCAGCCGCAGCTTCTTTGGCCAACCCATGCCAGGGCCTCACCACCCTCGTAGGTAAGAACTTCTTCCTTATATCTTATCTAAATCTACCCTTTCTCAGCATAAAGCTATTCCCCCTTGTCCTGTCACTAGGACAAAGGGACTTTTTCTGGTTTTCCTACCAAAGGTTTGTGCTTTCTGTTATCCCCTAAGCGTTGCTGTCTTCCCAAGGGAAATTTTCTGGGTCTAAACTGATCATCTATTATCTTTCCTGTCCTTCCTACCTGATACCATACCATAAATGAATGTAAAAAGAAAAGAAAGAGTGTGTGTTTGTGTTGTGGTTTTCAAATCAGATTTAAAACTTGCAGGTTTTATGTTATGGTGTTTGAAGTTAGCTGAGGCCTGTTAGGTGAAAGCACAGTAGCTAGGCCTCTGCCTAAATACCTAAGTGAAATACTCCTGATATCGTAGTCATTGATCTCCAACACTAATTTGCCTCATTTCAGTGAGCTGGTTTGTGTTTTCCATTTATTCTGCTAGCCTATATACTAGGCATCACAGAGAGGCACACAGTTTTGGCTCTTGGGCCATGAGCTCTGCAGAACATGCCATAAGTCCCTAAGCTGACGTGCTCTGATTATTCCCAGTTTGAGATTGTGCCTGAGTTCTAAGCGCACTGTTGTTAGAGCTTTCCAGATGAAAAATACGTTTTATTTGAGAGTTTAATCCTGTCAAGTCACACCAGGATGGACAATGAATGTGATCCATAGTTAATCCACTTTGTCAGACTCCACCTTTGAGCTCTGTTCTGTGCCTGCCACCAGCACCCCAATTTGGGGGACAGCCGTCCATCCAACCCTGAGCTTTGTAACCCACTTCCACCTGTGAGGTGTTGGTACCATGGTGCATCACTTACTTGGGATGTTAAATGTCCCTCTGCAGCATGTCTGTGCACTTCCTATTGGGTAAGAAAGAAGGTTTAAGACTTCTTTTTTTGTCAGTACTTACTTTAGAACTAGTCAAATGTTACATGGCCTCTCTCAATCAGAGACAGAGCCAGTTTCACTGTTTTCAGTGCACTGGTGACCATCAGTTATAGCTTGAATCCCAGCAACAGCAAGATTTTCCAAGGAGTCTATAACTTTCAAAATACCCAGGTGTGATTCCTTCCTCTTCCCCCCCTCCCCCAAATGGTACCATGCCAATAATTAACATTTTATGTAGTTACAAGATTATGTATTCTCCTCCATAGAGAATATTCCTACATCCATATTAACTGAGAAAATGCCCAGTCCTTTGGTTTGAAGGTGGCTTTGGTGGTAGACTCCTTCTTCAACAATGCATAGGAAATCCATGTGAGGGAGGAACTAGAGACACTTTGTGCTGTTGGCTTCTCATCAGCAGAACATCTGTGCTATAAGATTTCTTGTAATGTATTGGAAAAACAAGTGATTTGGTAAGAGAAAATGGAGTGTGGGAGCCTTAACTAGAGGAGGACTGGCACAACAGCTGAAATAGAAAATAAACCACGCATTTAAAAAGACTCATTTCAAAATCATAATTATCCTTTAGCAGCTTTTAAATCAAAACTGACTGTTTTCTTGGACTTTTCATACTGGGGGGTGGGTTAGTTAAGTTTCTTGTTCAGTTGGTTTGGGTGTTTGAGGTTGGTTTGTTTGTTTTCCTTGGGGTTTGGTGCTGGCTTTGTTGTTGGTTTGGTTTGGTTTGGCTTTTGTTTTAGAAAATCAGACGCCTGGCCTTCCTATAGCAATCTGTAGCCTGGCAGAATTACTGCCTACAAGTCAAAGTGTTGCCCTCTGGGACTCATGAGAGGCTAACATGATGCAGAGGCAGCTGACTTTCATAATCCCTAAAGTGAAGCCCCATGAGACTGGCTGCCCTGTGCTCCTGGGATCACCTGGGGAAATGCTGTGTCCTGGTTAAGGGAAAAGATGACCAAATTTCAGTGGGTAATCCTTGCTTTGCTTTGCATCTCATTTTCATCATGGTTTGATGAAAATTTCCTCCCTTTTATTGAAACATTTAGTATGTAGAAGGATCTGTAGGACAGACTTATGTAAATCTGCATCAAAAGGACTGTGATCAGCAGGTCAAGGGAGGGGATTCTCCCCTCTGCTGTGCTCTGATGAGGCCCCCCCCGCAGTCCTGCATCCAGCTCTAGGGGCAACAACACAAGAGGCATGTGGAGCTGTTGGAGCGAGTCCAGAGGCCACGGAGATGCTGTGAGGGTTGGAGCAGCTCTGCTCTGGAGCCAGGCTGAGAGAGCTGGGCTGGTTCAGCCTGGAGAAGAGAAGGCTCCTTAAAGGGAGACCTTAGAGCAGCTCCAGTGCCTAAAGGACAAGAAACAGACAAGAAACCCAGAGAGGAGCTTTAGATAAGGGCCTGTAGGGACAGGACAAGGGGGAATAGCTTTAAACTAACAGAGGGGAGATTGAGATTAGATGTAAGGAAGAAGTTCTTCCCTGCAAGGGTGCTGAGGTGCTGGCACAGGCTGCCCAGAGAAGCTGTGGCTGCCGATCCCTGGCAGTGTTCCAGGCCAGGTTGGACGGGTTTGATGAGCTTTAAGGTCCCTTCCGACCCAAACCATTCTGTGATATGATAAAATAGTAACAGATGCTGGGCTGCTGCAGCCTGTTGATATTCCCACTAACTGCATCAGTCCCTGTTGCCAACAGTTATATGTAGCTTAGCACAGTGCTTGACAGTTATGTATCTGTTCTCCAAGGAACCAGCACAGCTCATTGTGTGTCCTCACTGTGCAATTACGAGCTTTCAGTCTATCTTCACAGATCTGTCATGGAGCACAAGCAGGAAAGAAAACGTGTGACTTCCCATCTGCCAGGAGAGGCTGCTTTTCCAGAGTCAGTACAAATTGGAGAGTCCCAGTGACCTCTACCTGTGGTGCTGTGCTTGCTGCTGCTACTGGAGGGGGTGATTGCTGCCCATTCCAAGCTGAGCAATAACTAAAAGGCCAAAGGGTTAAGGTGGTTGTAGATGACTCCTTTCTTCTGAAGGAGGGGAGCAAAATAAGTAGAAGCTGAAGGTTTGGTTCAGTTTGCAGTACCCGGTTAGGAAGGTATGAGAGGGAATTATGGCTGTTTCAGTGGGGTTTGCTGTAGCTGAGGATGTCACTGACTGTTCCAGAGGGCAGCTTTCAGAAATGCAGGTGGCAGATGAGCATCTGTCTCTTGTAAACACCTAAAATGGAAAGCTGCTGTTTCCATGTCCCACCTTCTTCCCCATTCCTTTACCCTCATGTGGCACAATGAAAACGGCGTCCTGCATTGGTTTGTGTAGGAGTTGAGCGTAGACAGGCTTGGGCAGCTGCAGCTGAGCTCCCAAGGCCAGAGTTGTTCTTAAGCATGTTATAAACTTCTCTCTTAAACAGCAATAGCAGGTTGCTACATGGGTGTCAGGAGCTATGAAGGGAACAGATAGAAGAGGTGGCCACTTGGATTTTCTGTAAGGTTTGGGGTCATGTTACCAGTAAGCCTCTGGCAGGAGAGGTCACTGTACACCAAGTAGGTCTTTGTACACCAAGTAGGACTTTGCTCTTCTGTATGTCTTTACCTTCCCTTTCACTCCCCAAACTCCTGCCACTGAGAGAACTCTGCGCCTCTCGTCTTCTGTGGTTGGCTCTTGTAGGGTGCTGTGCAACAGCCTCTTAGCTCACATTTAGAAAATTAATTACTTGCCTTCATGCATGGCACTCTGTCCTCTTGGGCTCCGGCACTGAACTGAGATCAGTCTGTTGCACTTCATCTTTAAGTAATGGTTAATCCATGTGCCATGCTGCCCTTGAAGCCTGCTACATTATAAATAAGTATCTTATCTGCTGCGCCGTGCTGTCTGTCCAGTGAGATGTGTGTTTTGTGTTGGATTAATTAATCTTGAGCAGTGTTACTGCTCTTTTGGCTGAAGGCATCAGCGGGAGTCCAAAGGAATATCCCAACAGTGCTCACTGCAGGCTTGAGGTGCTGAACAGACCCACTAGCAGAGAGAGAATGGAGGTATGCCAGTGTGCTTCTAGGTATTTAATACAAACAGTTCTTCCTCTCTCCTTGGTCACTGCCGTATCTCATGTTGCAGCAGCAGTGAGTCTATTAAAGCACAAAGAATCCTGTCCTCGCCTTTGCCTTGAGTAGGAGGTTTGCTCCTGAAGTTCAGCTAAGCTCAAGTAGAAATAAGAGACATCTGCTTTCCTGTTCTCTTGCTGTAGACATCAGAGGACAGAGCTGCAGCATGGGCCTGTGCTGCTGCTGCAGTGCTGAGGGAAGGCTTTAGCAAGTCAGTGCCAAAGAGGGCACTGCCCAGAGGGACTTGCAAGACTTCCTACCTTCAGTCAGCGTCTGTCCCGCAGCAGTGGTGCTTTATGCTGCAGTAGCTCTGCAGAGGTCTGCAGCAGGCAGCTTTTGTCCTGAAAGGGGTGTCCTAAGGTTTTGCCGAACTCCAGTAACAATTCTGTAATGTTAGTATCATTCTAGTGACTTTGGATCAGAGCAGCTGCCTGCCTTGCTCTCTTTTTGGTTGACTGCTCCATGTTCTTGGGAGCACCATGAAAACAGCAGGTCCTTTTTCTGTGAAAAAGAAGTAGATTTACTTGGGTTTACATTAATTGGCTCATTAAAAATCTGAATGGAGGTACCTTTTTGTACGGCTACTTGAGCCGTGATGAAGTAAGTGTCCAGCCACAGGGGAGGAATGGCAGAAGGTGGACTTGGCATCTGTTGCCTATGGATTTGGCTCTGTAAATGAGGGAGGTGGGTGTTGGTTTTACTCCTGGGAATCCCAAAACCTTCCTCAGGACTTCTGGCTGCATCCACACCATGTTCTGGAACTGCCCCCAGGGTAATGTGGTGCTCTGATGCTCTAACTGATGTAGCAATATCTTTTGTGGAAGGTATGGCTCTGGGAGGCAGTGCTTGGATGGGTCTCTTGGTGTGACTGTTAATGGTGCCTTTGCTTACAACCGCTGTATGATCTGCTTTGCTTAGGCACTAGCTGATGACGGATTTTGTAGCTGCTAAATTACAGATAATTGTAGGCTTAGGAGGACTGTGCGGTGACTACCAGAGGGAGGGGGAATGCGTGCAAGCAAAATGTGCAATGGAGATTAGCATTATAGTGGTGGGATCTGTGAGAACTGTAAAACACAAAGGAACCTTCCTTCTTGCTGGCCCAGATCCTCAAGGGGATAAATTGCATCCCTTGGGTTCTGCATCTAGCCTGAGCCCTTTCTGAAGAGTTTGGCTGGAAATGGCTCAGAGGTGCTGAACCACTTGGTACTGAGGTAGATACTGACAAGCTGGCTGGCCCTGCAGCAGCACTGGAGGCAGAAGCTGTGTTTCAGAGTTAGCGAGCTGAGTAGATTCCACTAATGCCTGACTCCTGATGCTGGACTCCAGGAGCCTCCCTGTAGCTCTTGAATGAAAACATGCCTTTAGTGACACAGTTAAAAAAGGAAAAGGCCTGACAGCACTTGTTTCCATGACAACAGAAAGAATTGCCTGCAATATTTCAGCTCATCAGTCTGGAGAACAGTCTGATTGATAGTTACATATGTGTGGTAAAGAAATAGCAGAAGAGGGGAGGCCAATTACATCGCATTTTCCTTGTCCTTGAGTGCCTGTGGTCCCAGTAACTCTTTTATTCCCCCTTTGCTTTTTGTTGTTCTTTTCCAAGTGAGACTGACCTGCCTGTCCCTTGGGAAGTGCCTGTACAACCTGCCAGCTGTGGATACGTGTGGCCCCCACTGTCACAGGCTCTCTGGTTCAAAGCCAATGCCATGTGTGCAGGGAATGTGGACATTGGTTGCTTGATTGGTGATTAGCAAATAGCTGTTTACATGTATAAAGAATACCTCAGAGGGGGGAGAAGTGAGGCTGAGCAGGTGTTTCCAGCATAATGATTGCACTTAGGACATTCCCCTCAGTCTGATGAACGCCTCAAAAGCAAGATGCATGTGGCCTCAGGAGAGTTAATGCAATGATTCAGGTTTCAGGAAAGCCATTGTAGGTTCAGTGCCTCTTCCCCCAGAGCACTCCTGGGCTCACCAGCTCTTAGCCACCTCTGGGACATTCACATGATGGAGTGATGGGTGGCCAGGTTCTGTCCTGGCTGTGCTTTGCTCGGAGCTGAGTATGAAGGGGAGCATGTGATGGAAGATCTCTGGCAAAGCATTGTTCTCTCTTCCACCAGATCTTGCCCACTGCAGACCACAGCTTCTCACCCTCTTTGGGGAGGGCTGCTCAGTTCTGCTCAGGACATAGGGTGCTTCTCACCATGGGGTGAGTACCTTAAAGCTGTGCCTTAAACCTGGCTGGCTGTGTACCCCGGGCTTTGGGTATGCTTTCTTAGGTGTGTGCTGAGTCTTGCTGGCTCTTATGAAGAGCTGATGGTGAGCTCTTCCAGAGGAGCTTGGGAGCCAGCGTGCTGTGCGCTGAAGAGCATCATGTTACTACAGCATGTGCTTATCTCCCTAGATAGGACTGGGAGTCATCTTCACAGAGCTTTTGAATGTGCTCTTTAAACACCCTGTAATGGATGAGAAGTAGAAAGCAGGTGAATGTGCTGCAACCCCAGGTAACACCATCCCTGAGAGAAGGGCCTGGCTGCTGGTAGGAGCCAAGGAGCTTGTTCCTGCCTGGGAATGTTCCCAACTCCTGGCTTAAGCAGAACAGTGAAGCCCCCTCTGCCTTCCTGGGACCAGGAATTCAGCCATCATTGCAGTTATCACCTTCCTTGAAGGCAGTGATATGAGTTCTTCATGTTGGGCTTGATCCAGTGCCAAAGAGACTTTAAAGTAAATGCAGCTTCAGTCAGTACCCACTGGTAGGACTGCAGCATTTTGAGATAATAGCCCTTGGGAAATTTATTTTGGGGAAAATATTTGAGAATGAACAGTGAATGTTCCCTTAAAAATAGATCCCCAGGGACAACAGATGCCAGATTGCTGCTCATGAGGGAGGCTGTTCTCCTTGGCTTCTGTTGTAGTTTCTTGATGATGCTTTTGCTTTGGAATATGAGCAGAAACATTCAAAATAGAAACATTGTGATGTGATAAAATGGAACAAACCTACAAGAATCCGTGATGCTCTGTCATCTCCCCCTGGGATATGTTAATGATGCCTTTTAAAGCAGCTTGAGTATGTATGCAGCCCTCCTTGCATTAATGCTCTTGTTGCAGGCTGTGGTCCCCCTCTTTGCAATTCCTCCTTGACACTGCTGCGTGACACTTACCCTTGTACCCAGCAAACGCTGGCGCTGCTAGGCAGTACCATGATGTCCTTTGTGTCCAGTTCCTTAGGGGACGTGGCTGCCATTGATATGCAGGCTGCCTTGCCTCCTCTCCCCCTTTCCACCCTTTGTTTCCTACCCCTTTTAGGCTGTAACATCCTCCTAAGGTTAAAAGTGGACATTAGAAGAGATACCATTAGTAGATACTAGTCATTGGCACAGTAATCCTTCCCCATAATAGCCGTGCACAGCCTGTGTCCGATCACAGTGTGTCATGACCCAGCAGGGAGGCTGAGCTAGGCTGGGGGAGATTATCGGGAGATGACAAGAAAGGGCTGGGGGGAGCTGGTGCTGCCTGGGGAAAAGCCCAGGAGAGGGTGTGCATCTGCAGACCCATTACTTCTCTCCCCAGCTGGCTGTGGGGGAGTTTTCCCATCCCTTTTCTTTCTCTCTTTTTCTGTCTCTCCTTTTTCTTTCTTTTTTGTCTTCCTTTCCTCAAAGGTAACTGAGTTCTGTTTGTCTGCCATCAGCTACAGACCCCGACAACAAGTTATTGTGGATATAAGTGTATGTCTGTTCTTTGAGCAAGAGTAGGGTATTTTTTTCCTAGACTAAGGTGCACACAGTGGCTTCAAGCTAGAGAAAGATGGCTATGAAAGCCCTCCTGAACAGGCTGCAGACCAGCTGCTCCAGGCCCAAGCACAGGAGCAGGGATGAATTTCTGTGTGTAGTAACTTGGCATCTTGTTGTGTGTTATTTCTGTAACCTCCTCCCTCTCTTTTATCAGACAAGTTCGGAGTCTCTGTTGGATCCTCAGCAAATCCAAGCTTTTGACCAGCTCTGCCGACTCAACCGAGGAACCTCCAGAGTATGTACCACCCACCTTCCTTTGGGTTTCAACTGGGAAAGGGTACTTTGCTTGTTGTCAAGCTCAGTACTAGCACTTGTGCTACGAAGCAGCATGGGCTTTGGCTTCTCTCTTGGGTTTCGTTTAGTGCAGTAGTGCTGGCAGTTTGCTATGCCTGGAGCTGGCTGTTGCACATCCCAAGGCAGTCACCATGCCTCTGACAGAGCTGGGGAATTCACTGGCAGTGAAGCCATGGAAATGCCTCAGGCTTTGGGGCTGGGCCTGACAAATGTTGTGAAGTTTCTTAAATCCCCTTAGATTTGCAAATAACCTCCTCTCCAGGCACTGGCTCCTTGCATCACTCAGGTTCCCTCCTCCTGACCCCGAGATGCAGCTCCCTCTGTCCCCTGCATTTTCCTTGTGTCTCCTGCCTGTTGTGGCTGCAGCTATTGGCATTTTCAGCTCTTTCTGGGATTGTTTTCAATTAGGTAACATTAAAACAACCTGAAGGTTGTTTTAAAGTTGTCCTGCAGGGTTACTATGTACTATATATACCCTGTACCCTTTTCTTCACAGATGTTAAGGTTTTCTGGTTGTACAAGTGCTGCCATGCAGTGGGTGATGTGTCTGGGTTTTGTCTTGCAGCTGGCTCTCCTGACAGAGCTGTCCCATGGCCACAGCAGTGAGAAGCACGGGCTGCTCAGCATCTCCCATGGTGACTCAACCACCAGCAGCGTCTTCCAGAATGAGAACTTCCAGCTCCATCTGGCTCCTCCTCCACTGGCTGAAGACTAACACTGCTGCCCCCAGCCCTGGCAAGGCCATGGTTGGTTTCAGGTCTTGGTGCTGAGAAGCTTTTCCATCACAACACTGGACTTCCCACCCTCTCCCACCTTTCCCAGGTGTGGAGAGTCTTGCTGGGCTCTGGTGCATTTGTGGGTGACTGAGGCAGCCCTGGGGGGAACTCTGGGGGCAAAACCAAGTGTGCCAAAGCACCATGCAGTGCTGGGCTATGTGCACCAACCCAGAGGCTCACGGCAGCAGTGACAACTTGGCCAAGTAACTGAGCCAGCTCCACTCCACTGGAGGAGTGTGGCGTGTCCGGTGCCCAGAGCCTGTGTTCCACGGTGCTGTGTGGTTTCTGTGGATGGGTACTGTACCTGAGGTTGAATTGTAATACTTGTAAAAGCAGCTGTTTTGGCAAGGCCTGGCTCACTGTCTAATGGCAGCAGTTGGGGGTCTGAGGGCACAGAACAGGCAGACTGCAAAAGGCTGAAGAACACAGAGAATGTGTGAGCAAACAACCTGTGTGTGGTGTGTACCTACAAACATCCATTAGAAAGGCCCTTGGCTGAACTTTCTTGTGTGAACTGTGCCCCAGGGAGTGAGTGAGGGCTGCGCTCTGGCAGTGCTGCTGGCTCCTGTTTTCTTAGTGCAGTTGCTGCTGAACTCTGATAAAGATGCACCACCTTTGTCACTCCACTCACACAGCTGCAACCTAATAGCAGTGGTGTTTCTATACTGTCACCTCCTGCCCCAACCATGTGTGCTGTTGGTCTGGTGATCATTATCTTTCCTGTCTCCTTGTTCACTTGGGTGTTTCAGGGTACCATACCCTTAGGGTCCCAATAGGAATACGGGGCAGCACTGCTGCCTCCAAGGAAAACAGGAGCACTGGCAGCTGGGCAGAGCCCACAGCTGGGAAACAGCATTATCATTGTGCACCCTGGGGCCCGGCATGCCTGGTGTGCTCACCTTCACCCCACTAGCATTAAGAACTACAACATGGTGCCCCAGGCTGATGGTCCCAGCATGCAGCCACATGTAAGCCTGCTCACCCAGAGGTAAGTCACAGGGCTGCTGCCAAGCCTCAGCCTGGGCTTGCAGCTCTCTTCCCTGCCATCTTTCCCATTTTTTGCTTTGCTGGAAACATCAGAATGTTTCCCTCTGATGTGGCAAATACACAGGTAGGACAAGCAGAACTCCAGTTGTTTAGTATTTTATTAAAGAGAAATATACACACCTCTCCCTGGCAGAGTGGAGCATGAGCCCAGGGCACGTCTCTTACAGCATACGTACACCCGTGTTTGTGCAAAGAAAAGAAACTACGTTTCTGTGCGAGTGTGTTTCTGAACTGGAGTGTGCGATGGAGCACGCTGACACATGGGCTACCGTGCTGCCTGCCAAAACGCTGTCCCACAAGAGGCTGCTCCACTGATGTTTTACAGGTACAGAGGGAAGAGGCAGCTTATTGTGCTTAAGACATCTGAACAAATCCTGGGTAGGAGACACTCACAGCTTGTGAATATTGCTAATTACTTACAGTTAAGAAAGAACGTATCCTGACACCAGTCATACAAACCTGCAAGACCACAGGACCCCACAGTAAGTCTTGGTCATCAACACCCAACATCATTTCACTGCGCTCACAGCCGGTGCCCCCTGACAGCAGGAGGAGGTGGCTCCTGCTTGCTTAACAACAAGGTGAGCTCATGCCAAGCCAGAGGGTCCTGGTGACCCTCCCTGTGCTTGGCACCCACAGCGAGAGTGGTGAGGAGACCCTGTCCTCACTGCCCAGAGTCCTTTGGGAACATCCAGCCCATCCCATCCTCTCGGGAAGGAGGAGCTGTCTCTGGAAGAAAGCTCAGGCAGGCCAGGCACAAGGCTGAGCTTTTCCAATGCTCTGCTCAGATTACAATTGAAAGATTAAATACGAGTAAATGTCGTAGGTTTATATATAATGCTTCCTTCTACCTATGGAATGTGTCTGAACGGTCAAAAGACACTAAAACATTGCTAGAAACCTTGTTAGCCAAGAAAGACAACCCTGCCCTTAAAAAATAAATAAATCCTATTTAGTTTTCCTACGGCCTTCACTTAAACACCCTCATTCAAACCAGAGTATTTCCAGGTGCCTTGCAAGGATGAATCTGTTCATGCAATGGCCCAAGTTCCTCATTTAACAAGCACTGCACTTTTTTATGTTAAGTCATCAAAACTATAAAACCTATTATTTTTGTCTGAAAGTGTTAGTCTAAAAAGTACAGTATTACTTTACAACCATTAATGGTAAACTCCGGGCACACACGCATGTGCACACACACACACACACACACACACACACACACAGTTGCCTAAATGCTTCCTAAAGATACTGATTACAAAGTGTATAAAATTAGTAGTACATTGTCAGGATACAGTGAGAGCAATGAGCCACCCTTGAACATGGACTATAGTATCAATCACTAAACTGTACACATTTATACAGCCTTATATTCACCAATGACTTCTGAAAGGTAAACAGCAAATACACCAAGTTCAGTAATGCTGTTGAAAACACAGTTATTACTGACTCCAACTGGTTCCAGCTCAATGAAACCAGAAGGACATTTTTGTTTCATCAAGCAGGGCTGAAACCAACCCACAGTGAGACAGCTCGCTCTCAGCCAGTGGGTTGAGGAAACCCCTGCTCAGGGCCTGCTCCTGAACTGGGTGCAAAGGAGCCGGAGCCAAAGCTTCCTCTGTCTGCTAGAACAACCTTAGGCTGTATTTTAACAAGTGTGCAACTCCTGAGTCCATGGGCCACCTCCCCTGGCCACCTCCTGTCCCCAAGCTCCGCCAACACAGTGGTGTGGCTGATAACTACTTGTGTAAAGTTCTGTTGTTATTCAGGCAGATGCAGGCCCTGAGGCCGTTTGGTCCTGAGTGCACGTGTCCGGCACCAAACAGCACAGCAGGAAGCAGCAGGCAGAGCCGAGGGTGGATTTTGTGTGTTTGGAGGTAGTCACTTCCTTTGCCAATTGTTTTGCACCCAGTCTAGCATGGTAGTAGTCAGATGACCACACTTCATCTCTGCCTGTGCCCTCTCCTGCTGAGCTGTGAAAGCCAGATCCCCTTCCTGAAATCCATGTAGAGAAAAGGGACCAGCGGTATCCATGCAACCGATCCCCCTTGGGGGCAACAGTTGCCTTCTCAGGAGATTTCAGAGCCTGACCTAACTCAGCAGATGCTCGGTGCATAGCCTGTAGTGAAGTTGGAGGCACTTTGTGCGTTCTGTAGCCTGCCATACCAACCTGCTGGAAGAGTGGTGCCAACAGCCTGTGAGAAGGGTCACACCAGCACTAAAGAGAATGGACAATGCGCAAGGACAGGGAGATGGACAGAGCCTCTGGTCACAGCACCTCACGTAGCTATTGGAGAAAGGATAAGGGCTACTTGGTTTTGCTGCTTGCAGGTGTGCTGCATCAGCTCACCCTCTGTGCTTTGAAGGCCCACTGCAAACATCCTGACAGATGGAAACACCTCGAGTGGCACATCCTTGGATGAGAAGTAGTATATGATGTAACCCAGACCAAGGGCCTGTTTCAGCTATAAAAGTCTTAAGATCTATCACTACCTTACGTGCAGATGTGGGAGATCTGATCAGGCTGAGAACATGTTAAAATTGCTCAGGCTGCTACTAGTTCACCAATACGAAAGTCCCGTGACTGCACTCCCATGAGGAATTTGAAATATCAAGTGCACTGGAAAAAAAAGATTGTCAGAGAAAACAGAAAATAGAAATACTACAAAAGCAACATTACTGAGTGGGAACTGGACTGATCTGATACCAACTTGTGGGATCACACAGTGGTTTCTATAGTCTCAATCACCTCCATCTCGCACTGCGAGGGTGACAAAAGCGGGCATTCGTCTGGTTCCCAGCTGCTATCTGGGCTGTAATCTTCTTCTGAACTTAGCTCAGCCACCCCCTCCGTGTCCTCATCACATGACTCCATGTAGTGAACCCCCACTGCATTGATCCCAGAGTCCTCGGAGCTGGAAGGGGATGAGCAGTGATCTGGTTTTGGTGTATTGCTCTCTTTTGTGATTAAGGCATTGCGAACAGCGACTTCCTCAGGCTTTATCTTGTGGGGCATGGGGGGAGGCTGCCTCTGCACGTAGCACATCTTCCCGTTGATGCATTTCACGCGGTAATTGTCAATGAAGAGGTCTGCGATGGTGCAGAACTGCGGGGAGTCGGGGGGCAGAGGGGGCTGGAAGACTGGGGCGAACTTCAGGAAGTGTTCGGTGAGCGACACCGAGATCTGGATGGTGTTTGTAGACTCCCGAGGACAAATGGGTATTTCAGTGCTGGGAAGCTGCTCTACGGGTGTCATGGGCTGATAGACGTATTTACCTGCGGGGAAAACAGAAAAGCAGCACTTAAAGATCATTATCTTTAAGTCAGAAACAAACTGATGACATGATGCTTGCCTTTGGCCATTAAGAACAACCAGTGGTTCCCATGCTCAGCAGCAGCTCTGTTTGCGATGGCCTCAAGGTCTTTAGTCCTCTCCTGGTATGGATTCTTTAATACTGCACGTAAGCACAATTGTCCTTACCCAGTCCTGCTCCTCTCCCTACCCCTGCTTTGAGCACAGCTGTAGGACATCACTTAACTCTGGAAAATTAACTCCAGGGGCACAGCTCCATAGCTTTGAGGTGGGACAGATGGCAAGGCTAACAGTACCCCTTTCTAGGGAACAAGAACTGAAAAGAATTCAGACTTTGGGGGTTTCTCACTGAACACAGAGCAGTTCGAGCTTATATCTTTGCTATAACGATCAACATTTTATTATATTATTATTATTCAAAATTCCACTGAGTCTCCCTGCATGTGTTTCCTGTTCTTTTTCTGGGGACTCAATTATGATTTTCCATATTATAAACCAGAGATTCATACATGATTACAATTAGAACTTTAAAGCAGAAAATAAGAGAATTCTCAAGCCATAGAAATACTTTTGGCATCCTGATTGTCTGCTTAAGTAGTAACAAAATAGGATTATGTTGGTTTTATAGAGCTAAACCAAGTGTGAACTGAACATCTTCTAGTAAAGAAATAAATGAGTAGAAAATCAGCACTTTGTTAAGAAAAACTGAGAAACCTGAGGCAACGCCTAAGCCGGTAAATGCTGCATTTTATTTGCATGAAGCCTCTGCAAGATTCATGTCTCTCTAGGGGCTCATACACTGTGACAGCACAGATTTCCAGAAGACCTGCAAGTACTGGGGCTCACGGAAGAGTTTTGATGCACGAGTTCAAATGCTTTGCCAAGGCAGAAAAGTATCACAGCACCGAAGGGCTGGTTTGGATGCTTAAAGCTCTCCAAGTAAGGGGCAGAAAGCCACATTAATGAATTGGGCTGCGCTATGATGTGATGAGACCTGCCCACCCATTCCTGTGCTTGCAGCTCAGAGGTAGGTGCAGCCCTTCTCCCCTGGACTGCCCATTCCTCTGGAAAATTGGAGCAGCGATTGTGTTTCCACTCAGGGAGGCTGAGTGTGGCCTGGGACAGCTGCACTAGAGAAGGACTTTCCTCAAGGAAGGGATTGCTTGTTCCCCTTGCTATTTCTCTCTGCCATAAAAAATCCTATCCTCAGCCTGGGAGTCCTTCCCAGATGTGGGAAGAGCTCTGACTGCAGTCAGCCACAGGGTGAAAGCCTTGGGACAGGCTGAGGGATCCCAGCTCTTGGCTGCAGCAGCCTCCGGAGTGCTGGCTGGCAGTGCCAGGGCCCACGCACAGGCTGTGCTTTGCCAGTCCTGCTCCAGCACGACACTGGGAAAGCCTTGAGCGCTGGGAAGGCTTTTTGCACCCTTGCTGCACTGTTGGTACTGGAAGGGAAATGGCTCGTTTGGTATCAGCTGCATTCCTTTGCTACAAAACCCCCCATTGCTGCAGGATGGGGAGGACACAGGAAACTCCACAGAGAGTACAGAGCTAAGGGAAGCGTGCTGTGAGGCAGCCAACGCTGGAAGTGGGCTCACAGGAACCAGTCATGCTGAGAACAGCCCAGCCCTGGAGAACAGCCAGAGTGAGAGCAGCGAGACGGCAGCAGTGGGTGTGCAGGGGGAAAGAACATTTCATTAACAGATCTGACCAGCTCCTCTTGAATACCTCATCAAGCACTTCTTTCCTACAAGCTGTAGAATGATAATTGTTAACAGAGCTCATGGAAAAGCTCAGTGAAAATAAAAGAAGCTTTCTTCCCTCCTGTTTGATTGTGGCTGGATGACAGAAAATACAAAGCCATCCTCTCCACTTTCCATCTTTTCAACATACCATCGTCTAGAGTCGAAACTTGGTGTGACTCAGACGAATTGAGTGCCTGCATCAAACAACTGAACACTTCAATCACAGGCAGAGCAGGGCTCTTACACCTCTGGTGCCCTTTGGAGCAGCACCACAGGTATTTCAGTACTGGTAGTCACTGTCTTGGGGGCAGGTGGGCAGACCCACTGTAATAGCAGCAGCCCACAGCTTCCTGCCATCCACTGCTCTCCAGAAATACTTCTTCGGAATTAGTGGCCATTAAAGATGCTCCTGTCTTGCAAAGCAATGCAGATGACCAATTAGCGTGCTGCTGGCTGGAATGTCTAGCATTCAGCTCATGCAAACTGAAATGCAGCCTACCCTTGCCTGAAACCACGATGCTATATTTATTCCTCTATCTGGAGTGCTCCTGTGTGGGCTCCTATTCTGTTCCATTGACAACAAGTGATAAAAAAAGTTCTCAACTCAGTTTTGTGCCACCTCTTCTTGAAGCGTCCATGGATGGCCCTGGTGAAGGTTTTTAACATGCTCAAGTAAAAAAGGTATCTGTACAACAGGATTATATCTTTCCACTGAAAATAGCCACCATGTGCTGGCAGAAGGCTGGGAGGCAGTGTGGGGGAGAAAGCAGGGGTTTAAGCCAAGCACGGACATGGAATGATGAATCTTTGATTCATCAGCTTGACTTCTTTTCCCAAAAAAGAAGCAGTGGCAGGGGCAGACAAGGTGCTACCTGGGAGCTCAGCTGCTTGTTTTACCATTGCAGCAGCATGGGGTAGTCCTCTGTGTGTTTCAAAATTGCCCTGCTGGCACTAATTTCAAGGTAGAAGAAAACAGCTGCTACTCTGTTAGCAGAGGATTTGGGATCACCACGTGTGTGACCTTGGAACAGCTCAAAGGTTCCTCATGTTCCAAGGACAAGCTTTGCCAGCCTAAACCAGGAATTGCCCAATGGAAAAACCAAATTTTTCTACATGAACTTATTGCTACATTTCTGTAGGATTCTGGCACAAGTTTGTTAAGTTTTAGCTAGTTTTAAGGCCAAGTTTATTTTAGATTAAACTTCTGTTTTAGAACATGATCAGATCTCTTTAAGGGGTGCTCGTACTCACAGCTGGGACTGTCAGGCTGAATCACGGACAAAGCTGTGATTACAGCCTCAGTTACAGCTCCTTACCCTACATAATGCAAATGCATCAGCCATGATACAGCCAATGAAAAATAAATGCAGAAACTTAGAAATGAGATGTGCCTCTCCCCCTGCAGCTTGCAAGACTGGCAGGGATGGCTTTTCCCAGAAAATTATCCAAAAGCACAAGTCGCCAAGTTCTCTTATAATATTTGTATAAAAAAATAACAGTCTGATTGAACTCTCACTGAAATAAAGAGCAGTATTTTTGCTGACTTCAAACAGCTGGCGAAAGTGTATGATAAAATAGTGGTTTGGGCACCTATTCCAATACATTCCTTTTAATACACTAGCATGTAATTTATTGCCTACTTATTCCAGCCAAGTCAGTTGAAAAACTCTGCAGTTGAGCCATACTGATGAATGCTCCCATAAATTACAGTGTCTTGTACAAATACAGATGTCAGACTAGACACTGCACTGCAAGCTGTTTCCTGGGTCACCTGCCACCGCTGCCTACGCAGAAGATGGTAATTCAGCGGAGGAAAAATACTGCACGTGCTGAACACAAGTCCAAAATCAAACTGCAGCTCCTGTGAGAAGCAGTTTGCTGCATGTGCACAAGTTTGGGAAGTTCTTGAGCACTGCAATAGCCGCTGTGGAGAAGTGGCACAGTTCTGGCTCTGCAGTTCCACCACTATGGCAAAAAGGCTTCGGGTAAAAAACAGTCCATTCCTCTCCTGGGTGCTTAACAGGAAATGCGTGAAAGTAGGCTCTGACAAAATTCTCTTCATGGTAAGTCTTAATTACCCATGACAGTCATATGCTAACAGATGATATGATGAAAAATGAGGTGACGAGGAGCAGGTATGTAGGCTACACTGAACTGTTGTGCCTGCACCAGTATCTGCACTTGCTGCTGTTACGTACTGGCAGTGTTACCCACCATAAACACTGCACCTCTTGGATCCCAGTCATGCAGTTACAGCCATCGAAGCACAATTAGAATGGACTGATTGTTTTTCCATTTCTCCATGATTCAGCTGACCCTTGTGAAAGCCTAAAACCCAAACTAGCACACACTAATGGCAATACTTAACTGCAAAACGACTATTTCAATGTGTTCAAGGAGGTAAGTTCTGGGCAGTGCTTATCTCCCTGCTTCTCTGTTCACAGGAATAGGATTTTTATTGCCAAACTGGATGGATGCTTTTCACCAGAGCCTTGGCTCCATGCCTTCAGTGCCACCTGCCAGCACGTTAAGGCAGAACCCAGCAGAGCAGTAAGCTCTATCATGACCTGCAGATCTCCAGCAAACCCATGCACCTTGGAAAACTGTTTATCCCCAAAAGCAGACACATATTTCCATGTACTATCTATTTAAAGCCTGTTTGTGGCTTTGATTACCAAAACTATATGGTTGATTGACTGGAAGCTGTATTATAGTGTTCCTTCTTACAAAACCATAAATACGTACCCACCTTCAGAAGCAAGCCATGAGGTCATTTCTTTCTGTTTTTTTGCTAATTGAGCAGTCTGCATGCATCCTCACTGAACAGGCAAAGCAGCAATTTCCATGGCTAATACAAAGTAACTTAACCATGAAATAAGCAAAGGTACTGCTTGAAGATTTTAGTCTCCACTCCCTTTCATCCTGGTGTTCCAGTTTACCTCTGGCACTCATTAACATGCTTGGCGTATTAAAAAAAATGCTAAATCCATCATTCAGCAGTGAGGTTTCTCATCACAAACCCTCAGGTTTGCCCTCTCAGAATGCTACCTTGGAGGATATTTTACTCATAACACCATGAAGTGCACTGCGCGTTAGGAAATGGTGAAAGATAGCTGTGGGTCTTATGAGTCTAAGTCAGCGATACATATTGCGTATATTTGTCTGCATGCAAGACATTTAGACATCTTTTAACTGAAACATAAAAGCTTTTTTTCATATGTACTCTTGCCCCTGCAGGTGCTTGGACAAGTATTTCTACACCCTCCAATCTGTCAGCTTATTTACTCTCAAAAAGCAGTGAGGTTAACGAAACCTGCTGACTGTATGCTATTTAACATAACATGGCTCAGTTCAGCTAGTATGGCTGAGGAACTGCTCCCATGCACCCGAGCTGGACGTTTGTGGTGAAAGCACCTAACCAATGGACACTGGGGGAGAACCAGCTCTAATCCCAATGGAGATTCCGCTGCCTTTGGGTGTGGTGTGGGCTTCAGAGAGGATGAAGCAGTGACTTCAAAGGTAGGGCAAAGCACATGCACTGATATTTGGGCAGCTGTTTGTTCCCACTGGGTAAGGGTATGAAAAAGGCCTATGGAGGTGGTGCCCATGGTTTAAGAGCAGAGAGCTGATTGTTAGATGTTGCTTTTTTCTTGAACCTACACCTAATGGCACCAGTGATCTTCCATTGCAGTCAGCTGTGATTCTTACTCCAGCCATGCAAGAATCTTGTATCGCCACACAGAACCCTGCCAAAACAGATCAGCTTATGTGGGAGGGAAATTGGTCCCACCATGAAAAACATGGAAAAAAAAATAACCTAATTAAATACTGCACAGCTTTGAAGGAGTGAATGCAAAGCAAGTATTCATCATGTATGTATAACAGGAGACAGTGTTAGCCTGGAGGGATTCTACATTACTCCAAGGAGAGTTCACGGCAAGGCTGCTCTTCCACATTTCTCTGCGTGGGGAGACTCTGGAGATCAGCTTCTCGAGCTCTAGCTTTCTGCATAGCAAAAGATGGACAACTCCCAAACATTATTCCAGTGGGAGTTGTTCCCTATGTCATCAGAGTGGCAGGAGAGACAAGTCTGTTTCTTTAGGAAAAGCTGACTGGAAGTGCACCCCCCTGACATCTGAATGAAGTTGTCTCACAGGTGATGACAGCTACAAGCTGGAGTCGTGTGTTGCTGCCTGGATTGGCACCGTAGCCCAAGGACCATGTATAAGCTGTCAAACACCCAGCTGGTTTTCCAAGCTCCTCAGGGCAGTGGGTGGCACTGGTGGCAGACAGTTCTGCCGTGCCAGACCGGCCCACAGTCGGACCCAGCCCTTGTATGGGAAGGAACCAGGTTTCACTTCAACACTGACAAAGCCAAAAGTCAGGGCAGAGGGAGGGTTTCCCTCCTCTACAGGGTAAAGCAAAGCTCACTGCCCACAGTCTGGAGATGTATACTGAAGGGCACTCAGCACCCTAAGCCTGCTTAAGGTACCTACTACACCTTTTGTTCAGAAGCATTCAGCAGAGAGGGGTCATCTGAAAGTGTGATAGCGGTCTGAGCTACACTGGGATGCTGCCTTCCATCCCTGCAGGCTGCAACAGTGGGTAAAATGACTGCCTCTGGCCTTTCTCCCTCTTTCTCTCTCCAGTTATATGCACAGCTTGGAACAACAAACCTTTGCAAACAAAGCTTACCCTAACTATAAATATTCACCAAGGACTATAATAGCTTCAAATTACAGTTTGCATAGAGCACAGTAATAGCTCTTTCAGAGGGGAGAGAACAAATGGAAGGAGAAACCCTGGACTACATTTACAGATGCCACATGTTAAAAAAAAGCCCCCTCCAACCCAGTTTCCATTTCTTTGTATTGTATCGAATAGCCATCATGTCATATCTAGCAAAACATTATGGGCTGTATTAGGAACATGAGACAGAGAATAAGCCACCAGAGGAAAAGAAAATTTCAGGACACAGGTACTGCCAGATTTAAAAGTGCAAGATCAAATAGAGCTGAACTGTGCTGTTGGTGGCCATAATGAAGCATAACTAAAGTGCTTGTCCATGTTGAAGAAGCCTTGTAGATGAAGATACGCAATACCTTAATGGAAGTGATAGCTTGCCCTGAGCTGCTTCTAAAGAACTTTGAAAACGCCCTGAAATTGTTCAAACAAGTTTGTAGCGTGGGGAAGGCAAAAGGAACATCCTGCATGCTTCCAGTACTTCTTGCATGAAAGAGACATGCCAGCTCTGCAAAGGAACACCCGTTACCCTACCATCACCATAAAAGAAAAAGAAGTCATGCAACGGGACCTTAGCAGTCTAGAAAACATCTAGAAAACACCAGAAAACATCATCAGACTCTGACCTAACTGAAGTGTATCATCACAAACAGCACCTTTGCACAGAATCATCTGCTTCAGAGCACTAACAAATCCATCCCATTCCCAAACTCACCCAAGCACAGAAAAGAACTGGTCTAGCAGTGTTTCTACAGTGGTGATTTTGAACAGTTGCCAGTTCTCCGGGGAAGGAGAGGTGTTCCCTCTCATTGCTGAATAGCAGAGACAGCTATGACAGCCCTTGACTTGATGAGCCATAAGCTTTTCACAGGAAACCAAGAAAGGGAGGGGGGGGAACAAAGTTTTTATTCATCAAATTTGTATTTTAATGCCTTTTTGTCTTGATCTGGTTTAAATACAGAAAGGATCACGAGGTACATGCTGTGAGCTGCCTAAGCCTTTGAGGTTTTTCTGTGCACCTCCCTTTAGAGCAGGTAACTCTCAAATTCAAACAGACCCTGCAGCTTCCTTCTGCCATCCCTGCGCTTTCCTCTCATTGCTTGCATGAATTTACCAGACTTAGAGAAAAAGCAACCCAGAGAGCTTGAGAAATGTTTCATGCAGCCATGAGCCCTCCTGAAGGGGACGCATTTGCTTATTAACCATTGTGAGGGAACAGAATATTGACACCCGGCAAACAACAATGCACACCACACGTGTGCTCTGAAAGGAGCTGTTTCGTTTCAGTACCCATGAGAAGTGCCATAAAAGGGAGAACAGCCACGTTTGCACATTTCCCTGAAAAGATTTGTCCTTCAAGTTATGCTAGATTTTCTTAAAAAAATCAGTACAGAAAATAGAAAAAAAAAAGGCTTAGTGCTAAATATTTATTCTGCAAAACCATCCCTGTGCACCATCTGCTCAAGCTTCAGCATCCCATCATTTTCATGCAGACAGATAGTGTGCTGATATGGTAACTGATCAGCACAGATCAGTGTCAGAAGCTACCTAGAAAATGAAGGCATTTGCTGCTATAGAGAAATCACAGGCACTAGAGAGACAAGTTACAGTCTCCTTCAGGTGCGCAGTACATGCCGCAGAGGGGCACCCATGAGCCCCTGTATACCACGGGACTGTTTTCCTGTGAATTCTCAAATAAACAGAACAGCTCATGGGTTCTTAAAGTCCTCTCCAAAGGACTGTATTATGCAAGAAAGACCCACACTCTGCACCCATAGGAGACAGCCTGGATGGACAACTGAGTCAGAAGATTGGCTTTTGCAGCTTGGAACAGTCACATCTTTATGGCTACAGCCTGTTTTTCTGGTGGGCTGACAGGAGAAACAGTGGCATATGTGGTGTGCTGTACCTATGCTGCTGCTTTTCCCATGTCAGAGTACTGGGTTTCCTGCCGCGCAGTGGCCTTACCAGAGCCCAAGCCTTCTTGGCTTGACAAACAACACATTCTTTAACTTCACTGCGGGGAACAGTGTCCTTATTATCAGTACAGGCCATTCTTTTAACCCCTGCCCTATTTCTTTTTCTGGTGCCTATCTACACACATCTCCATTCATACTTCATTCAAACCATTTCTCGTGTTTCTATTACAGAACCCATTTCTGGAGAATTTAAACAGCTGCTCTCCTTGCTTGCACCCAAAGTATGTCACCACATGGAATTGATGGGTGCAGGTATGGATACCAACTGTTCCTTTGGGGGGTATGGGCTCCAGCAACACTCTGCATGAACAAATAGACCAAGTGCCACCACTGGAGGCAGAGGAGGAAGAGAAGGGCCATCATGTCACACGGTGCTACTGAGGGCAAATGGCAGGCAAAGCAGTGGGACTACTCAGGTGGGAGCAAACTCAGCACTTGCTTCTGTGGCCAGGTAAGCAAACACTAGCAGAGAGGTAAGAGCATTATCTTTGGTTTCATACTCGGAGAGCCAAGACCCCACAAGACCAGCTGGGGAATGCTAAGGTTTAGTGGCACAGGGTAGGAAAAACAAGGAAAAATGTGTCTCTTTTTGCCTGCCCTGCCTATAGGCAGGCAAATGCTGGTGGACTGCAGAAAGATTGCAAGAGCAGATAAGTTCACCCTGGCACACCTCATGGTCCGAATCTTTCACCAGGGACAAGCGGCACTTGTGAGTGCAAACATCTGGAATGTGGCTCAGGATCAGCAGAACACTGAAATGCCAACAACACAGCATGAAGCAGAAAAGCGCCCTGCCTGAAACTGCTGCAGGTGTGCTCCAGCACCAGTATCATGCATCAAGCAGTGAGAGGGACAACAGCAGAACGTGCTCTCACTGGGCACAGCAGGGAGAGTATTTCAGGGCTGGGTGCAAGTACGCAAGCAAAACGAGCAATATTTGAGAGCACATGTGTGGGCTCTCAAGTTCCACAGCCACCAGTGAGGACAAGAATACAAATGCATGCCTCTTGTTGAAACTGTTTTACAACATAGGTTATGTATGAATTCCAACTGTTACATTGCCTAAATTAAAGCATGGGTATACTAAAAACAAGGCCCAGTTGCCAAGCAATCAGATTTTACTTTCCCAGTAGGTTTGTGACTTCCGTCTATGTGAATAAACTCAGCTACTGGCAAAAACATCTCCAAATTGCACCAACTGCACTTCTTGAATTCTGTGATCAGTCATACATAAAAACTGATCAGTGGCAGAACCAAAGCTGTTACGAAAACATACTCTGTATCTTGTGGACAGATGAATTCATGAAGGTGCTGGAATAAAAACCACAACACACTTAAACAGGGTCACTTTATATGCAGAGGGAGAGATAGACATATATATATGCGCACTACCTGGAATTCAGTTTACCGTCAACCAGGTTTTTACATTAGTATAAGCTTGTGCCATGCACCAACAGCTAAGCCCACACTGTCACAGTTATCATTCTGAAACATCTTACAATGTTTATAAGTAAAGCATTTTGCTTTTTGTCCTTTAGAAAAACAAGAATTTCTGGTATAGCCTTATCAGTGTGCACGAGTAAGTTACCAAGGCTTGAAGTGAGTCATGAAGCATAAGGCAACATTGGTTAAATTGAGAGCCATTACATAAAACCACCCCAAGATCTGCATCTTCTACAAGTCCAGCTCTGCCGGTTGCATCAACATGAGCAGCAACAAAACATTCTTGATGAGTACACAGGTGCTGCCAGGAAATTTAAGGTCCTGTGCCAAGTACCTGAAAGCCCTCTTCAGTGCTTCCAGCAAACCTGAGCACGCTGTCAGCTCTGCAGACCTGCAGGACAGAAGCCATGAAGATTAAAATCTTGTGACTCAGTTTTGTCTCATAGGGCAATGCAAGGATATGACCATGGGCTGCAGTTCAAGATACATCCATCAATAACCACAAGAGCAAGGATAATATGTTAGAAGGCACTGCAGTTATACACTTTTGCATTTAGGCGCTTGGAGTAAGCACGCTCACAGATTCAAGCTGGCAAACAGATTTCCTCACCTACAGGGTCCAGGAAGGAAGCCACACATTTGCCACAGGCATTGTACTCCAGTACAAATGTTATCTTTGAGCTGCTACTTTGCAGTGAGAAAAGTGCCTGAAATCTTTTACTAGAATAAAGATCTCTGACCAGGAGCAGAGGCTCTGCCTTCACCAAGAAGCTGTTTAGAGTGTCCTGAATTCACAAGACAACCACACCAGCTGACAGGATGCAATGTTAATTAACTTTTCTTTTGGAAGTACTTGCTTCTCGGAGGAAACATCCACAGACTTGTCATTTTAGGCTGGTGCTGAGCAGGCTTCATGAAACCGTTGGTTAACCTTTGAAGCAACTATAGAGAAGGGTCATTTATCTGCAACTCTCAGAGGCTCTTACCAGCAGATCACTGAGTTTTGGGCAAGCAGACATAATAATTTGTGCATCATGCTCCTCAGACGGATGGACAGATTACAAAACACGGCCTCACAATCAGGCATGACAAACAAGAGTTTTTGGCTGGCAGGAAGTGTTTTGGTACACAAGGCCTCTTTTTCTCAGGTCTTTTGGAGAAAGAAGTGCCGTGATTTCTATTCAAGCCTGTATGAAGCATAGAAGATTTAGTCCTACAAGGTGTACTTACAGCAAGCAACTTGAACTCAAGGATTTTCTTATGGTCTATTCCTCTTGAGTGATATCAGAGGTTTTGTTAATAGTAATAGAATACGCATGTCTCCTTACTATAATACGTAACTGCATTATAGTAAGGATTTCAAAATGAATGTCAGCAGGTTCTTTTAAAGGCACTGATGTTCCCACAGGGTATGATGAATCTACACCTGTGGTTTCTCTTTCAGAGACACAGCATCAATACTGCATTCATACTGTGAATTGCAGATTATAACTAAAAGCAGAGCAACAAAATGCCATCCAGGTCCAGAATGGTGCACCCATCAAAACTGGTGGATAAGTGTTTTCCCTTAGAGTAACACTTCAGAATATTAAGCTGACATTCTCTCCTTCATTATGCACAGCTTAGTGAAATGAAGCTGGAACATCATAGCTCTTCAAAATACAGGTGAAGAGAAGATCTTGCACAGCCACAGGCATTAAATCCTCATTAAAAGCCTCTTCCCGTTACAAGCTGAAAAATCCACCTTTCTGTGGCTCTTGCCTGGTGCTCAGCATAATGCCTTGCTTGTGCACAAACATTTTGTCCGCATACACAGACTTAAACTGGATGGATGTTCAAATCCTTTCACAGCAAAAGCAAATGAAAAAAGCCTATATCTCTTATGACTTGCAGTCATCCTTTCATCATGACAACCCATGTTTTCAGAGAACATCCAGCTCCAGTTCCTAGTCCCACTACTCCATTCCTGTTTAGACAGTTTTCCACAAAGAAAAATGTATGATATGCTCCAAATATTTAGTCTCAGAATTTAGAAGATAAGCATATTACAACTCTCTTTTCACGTTTATCCAACAACTCAATCATCAGGATGTAGTTTTGCCCTGTGGAACAGCACTGCTAGAAATTCAAGTTGCCATCATAAGTGCCAGGCTGGCTACTTTCAGTAAGCTTCAGTCTGCATTACCTTTCGCAGAGAGAGATACAAGTGAAGCACTGGCACACTACTGCCCTTCTGCTTTCTCCTGGATTTGGCACAGATTTCCTGGCCACCAAAAAGACAATACAAAGAAATCCTCTCCAGAACACAAGCAAGGCTTTTGGAGATCTACAATGTATGCAGTGCTACAGAGCACCCCAGGGCTCATTTCAGGATTCCTTCCAGGGCAGTAGCTGCTTCTCTAACATGAACTGACATGAACTTCAACAGAAACTTGCTGGCAGGCAAACACAACTCCTCTTTAGACACCCCACACACCTCACCCCACCCCAAAGCTCTGTCATGGCACACCTGAATACCTTCAATAACAATTTTAGCTCACTTACCACATCTGCTACAGGAAACAAAGGCTGCCTTGCTGATTCCCAGCTTACAGTTCCCATAGGCAGACTAGGGTCTGAAAAATTACATGAGCTTCAAAGATTGTCGAAGCCGCTGCTGATTGCTTCTGTCTCTTGAGAGGCAGGAGAGACACCATGGAAAAGCTACGGGTGTGCAGTTACCTCAATGCTGCACACATCCCTGCACAGCAGGAGAAAATACCAGCACCGGGTGCATGGAACCAGCGTGTGCACACTGCCAGAGGACAGTGAGGAGATGCGATGTGACACGTGAGAGCACATCTTTCTCTCTGGAAGAGGTACAACCAAGGCTGGCCTCAATGGAGAGGGACAACAAAACTCTATTTTTATTTTTTTTTTTCAATTTTAAAAATGTTATCAAAGAAAACCACTGGTATTTCAAGCAAAAAAGAATGTAAGAAACAAGTATCTACTCAGAGTACACCCAGGCACAGTGACTGATTTGCTTCATTCCCTGGCAGCAGCTGTGGGAGATGGTTAATCACCTCTCTCTGCTCAAAAACACAGCAGAGACCGACTGCAGACCCAAAACTACAGCTGGCTGGTGCACCTCCAGGGGACTTGCAGATGCCTGTAAAACAGACACAGTGAGGAAGCGATGGCGCTTGCTCTGAGAATGAAGAAAAACCCTGGGCTTCTTGCTTATTTGGCAGATGAACAAGCAATTCAAGTATATTTGCATTCTGCATCCCCAGAATATGTGCTGGCACAGCGAAAATCAGATAAGTCCTCCTCCCCCTACCCCAAAAACACAAGCCCTCCATGGTGTGTCACCCATCATATAAAAACATGTTCTCTTGGACAAGGAATGACAGTTTCTTGGTTTTTTTGCCTGACCTCATGCACAAACTGCCAGGTCTGGATCTGAACTCAGGGCATAACAGTCCCATAATTACATGATGCATTCCAGGGAGCAGGAAGCTATTTCAAGGCAGACCTCCAACTGTTACACACCGCTTAGCAAAACGCAAGGGCAGGGGAGCACTCCTGTTTTTGAAATCCTCTACTGCCACAACAATTAACATGTCTGAGCCTAACAGCTGGTTTTTTCCCTTTCTGACCACCCAAAGAAGGCTCACAGCTTTTGTCCATCATCAGTCTGTTTCCTTGTAAACGGTCCCTACAGCCGAATCCCAAAGAAGTAGTAAACTGAAATTCATTTGCTGCATTTCTTTTTATTATATGTAAGAGGATTTAAGTAACTAAAAGCCTGCTTTTTTGACGCTGGTCACGGAAAGGCTAATACAAGGTAGCACAATTACTATCTGTTGATAGTATATTGCTGCAAAACGAGTGTTGTGGGACCATTATTCATAACATATTCTTGATGACTGCAACATAACATACTGAGTTTTACACAGTATTTTAACATAATGCAAGAAATTCAGATTAAGAAATTAATACAGCTGCAATAGAACACCCCATTTTGCACTGTCTGGGGATGAAGCCAATCTTGTAATTGTATCAAGTGTGGCGCTTTCTCTGGTGAGCTAGTTCTTAGGAAGTTAAATCAGTCAAAGTCCTGATGTCAAGGCAGATGTAACCCCAAGGATCTGAGCCTTTCTGACAGAAGTCGGAGCCGCTACACAGCCAGCAGCCTCACAGACAGCATCAGTGCAAATCGGAGCCGTAGAAGAAATCCAGAGGTGAGGAAAGGAAGTCAGGTGCCTTGCTGCAGACCTGCTCGGGCGCATGTTTTCTCTGACTTCTGGAAAAAGTAGATCTGAGTAATTTAAGGCTCTCAACCTACATCTAATAAACAAAACCCCACAAGGCTGTCAGAGAGGAGGAAAGGAAGGTGTATAGGGGACTCTCTCACCCTGGCAAGGGGAATGCACACAGGGATAGACTGAAAGGGCGCAGCACAAGCAAGAGAAAAGACAAACTTAGGGGCTGAAGTCAAAACACCTTCTTCCCTGCGGGGAAGAGGAGTCAGAAGGCTTAAGCCCTCATCCTGCTTTCACATGGAGACCGGAGTGTATAGATAGATGTCTGGCAGCACACAGGGGAAGGATGTTGTAGATACCTGCTGCAGCAGGACACAGGGTGCTGCCTCCTTTCCTGGATCCCTGATACCCACAGAGCCAGGCAGTGACACCCTATGCACCCTGCCAGCCCTCCCTCCTGCAGCCTCCCCAGGCCCACTGGTGCTGCACATCTTGTGTGCACCTGCTTATGGAGATTTTAGTTGGGTTCAGAGCTTTCCAGGCACAGGGGCACATTAGAAAACCATCCCCATCTCACAGGGAAATCTGCTACTCACCAAGCCCAAAACTGACTGAAAATGACCTGAAATAAACTCCCAGGCTTAGACACAGAAGTCATACAGGTACCCACAGCACTTGAGGTTCTTAGAGCTGTTTGGATACACAACAGTCTCTGTAATTTTGCCCACCAGCTATTATTGCCATTTTATGGAGAAAGAAACATCGGAGCTAAAGAGAGCGCTTAAAGTACTGTTCACTTCAGAGCGTGCCAACAAAAATGGCTTTGGGGAATTCAGACTAGGTTCTTTCTCAATTATTACTTCTATAGCCAAGTGGCTCTGCAACACTAAATTGCCTCTGTCATTGAAGTAAGCAGATGTGATCCTGAATACACATGAGAAGACAATCTACTCACCATAGCGGTGGTGAGCTTTTGTCATTTTTCAGTGTAAGTGCACTTTAACTGAGTTGACATTCTCCAGGACCTCGGACACTGATGGAAAATAATACTTCAAAGGCCCTTCTAATTAACGTAGAGCTTCCTGTACCCCAATACAGCTCTTAAGAGTCACAGAAAACCACTTTCAAGAATCCTCTGAGAATTCCCAAGTCAGTATTACAGTACTGTGTTTATGGAAGATAACTCCCAACACTGTTTAATTACATCTATGACCGCTATATGATTTTCCATTATGGGCCTCATTCTCACTCCTTTTAAGTCCGACTCAACTCATCCTGCAGGATCAGGATACAAAGCGATCCTTAGCTCTGAAAGTGCGCTAGGATACAAGGAGGCAAGAAGGAGCACGTCTTCATCACTGTCAGAAGATTAAACAAGAAAAGACTTCACTTAAAATAGTTTCATTGGACAAATGTATCTCAAAGTTTCCTTAGTCATAAAAAAGGAATTAAGAAGGAAGTCCATACTTCTCACTAAAGCTTTAATTACATTTAAATTTTGTGATTGCCAGACAGAAGCTCAGGGTTGGATGGGATCCCGTATGGTCCTTCCAAGAGGGAATCAGCTCCACGCAACTCGTAAGACACCAGTCTAAGCTTTCCTTAAAGGCTTTCAAAGACCATGATTTCTCACTCTAAGTACTCTGTTCTATTGCTTCATTTCTTTTCGTAGTTAAAATGTTTTCCAGTATCCAAACCTAAATTTTTCTTGCCACAGGTAAGTGGTAACTAGTTATCTACTAAGCCTGTATAGCGCACTAGAACACAGCTTTCTTTGCAAGGCTACCTTTACACTTTGCAAAGCTCCTCTTCCCTCCCTCCATCAGTCTTCTACCTCAAAAGAAACCCCTTTGCTTTTGCGCCCTGCTGTAAATCATATTTTCTAAGCTGATCTCCTACAGAACCTCCCCAATTCTACGACAGCTTTTTAAAGTGCAGTGCTCAAAACCAAGCTCATCAGTCTGGTTTCATCATTACTGAGCCAAAGAGACTAATTGAATTGCAAGCTTGCAATGCTCCTGTTAATGCATCCCCAGGTGAAGGCTCGGGTTCTGGTTTGGGATTTTTATCACAAAGGCCTCCTGCTGCTGACACACACTGAGTTTGCGATCCACCTTAATCGCTGGATCCTTCTCCACAATGTCACTTCTCCAGATGTTCCCAGCTCTGCATTTGGTTTCCCCTTCCATGACCATCCCCGACTGATTTCAAGTAACACCACCAGTTTTATCAACACCATCTTGAGTTCTGATCCTGTACCCCAGCGTGCGTATATACTCATCTATCTTGACGGCGACCACAAATAACTGAGACCAGAGACATTTTGGAAAAGAAGAGCGTATCTAGGTCATAACTTGAGGGCCTTTGTGTTATCTATGAAGAGCCAATGAGGCACCCCTGCCCCTGTGCAGCAGGTGACTACGGTACCTTCTTGCATAGCCACTTGTGCCACCACACAGTACTCATTTGAGGGCACAGACAGCAAAAAGCCATTTTTCTGAACTGATTTCAAATGAGCCCCAAATCAAGGCAAAATTCCTAAGATGTGTATTTAATTCTAATAGAAGCTCCAAATAAAAGGTGGCTTTTTAGGCAGGCCCTTTTCCCCATTAAAGGTGTGTGTGTGACAGGGAATCCATGTAGGAGATTAAATTACAAGGGGAGATGACGACAGACTCAAAAAAAGAGGATGTCAGGAGTCAAGGGATATCTTCAGCAGCACCAAGCAACCCTCACATAAGGGTCCAACATTAACCCCAACCAACCAGGCTTTAAGATCTCCAAAACACAGCACGACCTAAGTACACAGCTCCATCACCACTTCCTGACCTCATATCGACCGACCCACTGTTTGAAAAGCCTGCTCTTCAATGCTATAAGTGATTAATTATTCATCAAACTATGTTTGGACATCTACAGTTCAATCCCAGCCTCCATTACTATACACATTAGTACCTGAAGACAGACATTAAAGTGGTCAGGCGCCTTTTCCACAGAGTTGGATCAACACTGGGTTTTAAAGCAGTAACTGTTACACAGATACCCGAAAGCACTTACTTCTCTACTCAGAAGGGTTTTTAAACCGCACGCCTGCAAAAATAAGATAATTAGACTCGAGAACGAAGTGAACGCTGGTGAACGCCCGCTCCATGAGGAGGACAGAGGTATGCAGCACCAGAAGGTGCCACAGCAGCTCTGAGAGGTGTCCGGACGCCAGGCCCGGAGGCAGCTCCCGAGCCCCGCCACCGCCCCTCCGGGAGCAGCCCCAAGTTCGGGGTCCCACCGCAGAAGCCTCAACCCCGGGTTCCCCATTGCGGCCGCGAAGCCGGCAGCGGCAGCTCGGCGGGGGACTGGACGGGACGGGGCGGTGAGGCGGGCCCCGGTCAGCGCGGCGCGCAGGGACCGTTTGGACCGTTGGGGCCGCGCGGTCGGTCGCTCACACTCACTCACAGTGGCACCATCCGAGATGGCAGCACCAGTGCAGGCGGAAGCAGCGGCCGTGGCTGTGCGTGGCGCAGAGCGAGAGCCCGTCGCAGGGCTGGAAGTCGGGTCTGCCCGCGCAGCTGCGGGCCAGCGCCTGAGCCTCGTCCACCTTCTCGCTCTTCGCTGCCGCTGCCGCCGCCGCCCCGCTCATGGCGCCGCCGCTGCGCCCGCAGCCCCCGCGCCGCAGCGGCCAGCAGGAGGAGGAGAAGGAAGAGAAGGAGGTGGAGGAGGAGGAGAAGGAGGAGTAGGAGGAGAAGGCGCCGAGCCGCAGCGGGGACCGCCTGCCCGCCCAGCGCCGCTGGGGGACAGCGCCGCGGGCAGGGCCCGGCCGCCCCGCCCCGCCGGCTCCGCCCGTCCTTCCGCACCGCCCGCGGCCGGGACCGGTAACTCAGACCCCAGGCTCTGAGCTCCGCGGGCTGCCCTGCGCAGGGGTTACACTGAGAGCACCTTCCGCAGTGAATCTGGACCCGTTGTGAGATTTACCTGATTTTCAAAGGTCTCCTGTAGGTGCAGGAGCACAGGTGCATGAGTAGAGACCAGTCCTGGCTGGGCCAGCCTGGCTCCCAGCAGAGGTGAGCAATGCCAGCAGGCCACGGTGCCAGGCAGTTCATGGAGCGTCCATCCCTTGCTTGCCTCTGCCATGGTAGGGCGTGCAGAGCTCCAATCTGGACCCTGCCTGGCATGTTAAATGGGATCCAGGCACCCTTGCTTCTGAACAGCAGCCTCCAAGGAGCATGAGAAGGAGGCAAGCAGGCTCGATTCTGTGATCAGGTACAAGTGATCTGGGAGCTCCAAGTGTGTGGCACTTGGCTATTTTGCCGGATGTATGGACAAAGATCATCCCTGCAGTGCCAGAGTCGATGAACCAGGAGACTGAGCTGCTCGTACATGTGGCCTGTGGCAGACACAGTTGTTGTTTTATTCTTGCTACTTATTCATCTACTGAGGAAACCATTTCTTTCTAAGCATGCAGTGATTTTAAAACAGTTAAACTTTGTCTTCTATTTCTGTAAAATATCAGTAGATACAATTTTGATTAATAATGGAAGTGTATTGTTATTCTCAGACAATCACATCTTGAGACCAAAATTAAAGTTTGGATTTATCTTGAGCAGTGGCAACATGCTTTGGTTTCTTAAGTGTAGTGGTGGGCTTGTTGCCCTGTCATGTTTGAAAGTAAACTGTTTTTACTGCCCCTCTGCTCAGTAGTAGGAGAGTTGAATTCAGCTTTCTGTTAGAGCAGACCTGCCAGTTTCATAGTCATTTATCTTTGTATAACAGCCTATAGCTCTTTGTCAGAAGTAGTCAAAAAATACTCACGTGTTCTCCAGAACATTCCCAGACAGTTCCTTTGGGGTCTGTCCTTGAGATAGATCCTGGAGGTGTCCCCATGCTGTCTACCCTCCTGAAGATGCACTGAATCATTTGCTTCTTGCCAACAAAAAGAGCTGAAGAACAACCAAGCTGCAGGCGTATTGCTGTGATCAGCTATGTGCTTCATGGGTAAAAACAATGGATATGGATCATAACTGCAGAGCAGAGAGTTGCACTGAGACTTTTAACAACCTCCGGCCGTCATCCCTGCCTGGCAGCACAGACCAGCTCCCTGCAGTGCTGCTGGCCCTGGGACATTTCACTGCTTGCACAAGTTCTGAGCCACAAGGTTGAGATCCACCAAAACAACATATACAGGTGAGCAGCTCCTATCCCATGCACTGCCCTACCCTCAGTCAGGCTGCTGAACCCATTAGCCGTATGCATGTATGCAGCACTCATGTTGCACACCCACAGCACTCTTTCCCTCCAAAGCAAAGGTGCTGGAGCATGGAGTTTAACTGGCTGGATGGTTAAATGGAGGGTGAAGTCTCTGGCCTGTGTCACAATGGAGGCTGCACAAAACAGTCCTGCTGGTCCCTTCTGAACTGAGCCCCAGAGTGGGAAGGCTGGAATGCTCACCTGCGGTATAGCAGCCTCCTTTCAATGCAACAGACATGGGCAATCAATGCATACCTGGCCTGCTGCTGCCCTTCTTGCTCTTACATGGTCCCAGGGAGTCTTTCACTCCCTCCTGCAATATCTCAGTGCTAGGTGACCCCTGGGCACACACAGCTGCATCCCAGCTTATGCCCTTGGGATGTGCAAGTGGGGGCTACAACCTCTCTCTCTCAGCAGGCTGGTTGCCCACAGTGTGAGGGAGAGCTTTGCACAGCCTAAATGGACATTTCTGGGGCTGGTTTTGATTGCTGGGACAAAAGCAATCAGAGCTGGCTGAGGGCTGCAGGGACCCATTAAACTAGCCTAACTGGGCAGGAGATCGTTGCCTAGCTGCACCGAGCAGGGGCTTTAAACCTTCCTCAAACCGATCATCAGGACTGAGGGAACTTCACAGTCCTGTGGATTTTAAATTCCTCCAGGGTTAATTGCATGGGAAAGTGAGTTTGCCAAATAAATTCTCAAGGCTTACCTCCCTTTGTTTTGCTGAAATCCCACTGAAATCTGTACATATTCAGGACCTTGCTCAGCTGTTTGAAAGCTGAGGAGAAACTGACTGAAAAATCAGGTGTTTCTTTGACATTGTCCTGTTGTCCTCCTGCTCCCTGGAGCCCCTAGCAGTAAAAAACGGATGCAGCTGAGCTCCCACGAGACCCCTGGCCCAAGGAGAACCATCTCTTCTATGTGCTGGTGTGGAGCTCTCCCTCTCTACTGCTGTTTCACCTTCAGAGCTGCTCTCAGACCTAGCCTGTGGGCTGTAACATCACTTTCTGTTAAAAGAAATAAAATGGGTTACAGAAATGGTGTATGTGCTTTTGAGAAGCCTCAAGAGCCACAGCCAATTCGGACACACACTGCAGGACAGTGCTTCTTAGCACACTATAAGGCAGGGAGCTTTTTGCCTCCCTTTGAAGGCCCAGTGCTGCAGGGGACGGTGATCAAAGCTAAAGCAATTCTCTCCTTTGGTGTACTCCCATTCTTTACTGTTTCACAAAATGCCTGTGGTTGAGCAGTTAATGGAGGCATCTGCTGCACTGGCAGAGTTCACTGACTTAATTAAAGACATCTAACAATTTTGCAGCTGCATGGAGGAGACCAAAGGTACTTGCAGGGCTGGAACTAAATATCCTCAGCACTGAAAGCCGGCATCCCCATTATGCAGAAAGCTTAGATGTGCAGCCAGACACTCACATGAAAGTAGAAGGCAGGTCCCCAAGATTAAGAATAAACTACAGCCAGCTTGCACTGTGTGTCGCCAACTGCACTGCTTCAGTTCATGCTCACATAGCTTAAAATGGTCAGACTTGCAACAAGTGACATTCCTGGCTCTGGATGGTTTTAGGGATGTAGTAGAGATGGTTTTACCCAGAAAGAATTTTTTAACAGGTATTTTCTCATTGAGTGAAACTAGTTAGCTGGTTTAAGAAGACAGGTGGGAAAATTAATCCTGTACCAAGAGGTAATGAAGTTCTCTGAGCGGGGCTGTGTTTTCTCCCTGTTAAATGAAGAAACAAGTCACTCATATTTCTGGTATCACTGCATATTTGAGCCAGTCAGGGAATTTGCAAGGCTGTTATTTTAACAACTTATCCAAGAAGCTCACGGGATAGGCTGGTGCTTTCTGATTAGACTGCCTGTCAGCAGACACCTAGGGCTTGGAATCAGGCTGCCAAGCATGGGCACTGCCCTGCAGGGCCAAGGGCCGGGGAGCAGGGCAGTGGAGCAGGGACTGCCACACACACTCCTGCCATCAGCAGCAAACCTTGTGCCTGCCCTCTCCGTGCTACAAATGCAACCTCTCAGCAGCAGCAACGTCACCAGTGGCTGGACAGGACAATCAATGCTGTGCTGCTTTGGTCGATATGATTTACAAATGAGCTTCTGTCAGGAGAGACCTTACTAGAGTGAACAGCCTCTATTTTCAGCAAATTCAGGGTAGATGAGAAGGGGAATGAGTACATCGAATGCACCAGTACAAAAGTGCTGCAGGTGAGGAGAAGCATTCTGGCCACAGGGCTGGTGGGTCTCACTATCCTGAGACCAGCATCTCTCCAACAGAGAAAGGGCATGCCTTATCCTCCAGAGCCTGATCCTGCTGTAAGGGGAATTGCCCTTTCACAACTCATCTCCAGCCCAGGTGAGCACCACAGCATGAGGGACAGGAGAGAGGATGTTAGCCCAGGCAGCACACCGTGTCCAGAGCTGTCCTGTGGATGACATGACAGCCACCAGCACCAGCCAGTGCTGTTGTGTAACATGTCACGTGGAGCCTGCTTGCGTGGAAGCAGTGCTCCACCTTTGAGCAAATGCTGGGTTGCTCTCGGCTGTGGCACACAAGTGATTTGGAGGAAACCACAGCTCTATGCTGAGCCTGGAGTTATCACTTTTTCTGGTCCTGGAGGAAATTCCTCCCTGAAAAAAAGCACTCGGGTTGGCCTGTGTCTTCTGAGAGGTTTCCTGCCCTCAGTTTCGTACCCTCACCCACTGAAGGACAGGGGCAGATAAAGGACAAAATAAGACCTATTTAGATAAAAAAAAGCATGCAGCCTTTTCAGACACAAACTCCTCCACAAATGGGAAAAATATCTAATTCTACCATGTAGAGAAGCGATGGAGAAAAAAGAACAGCTATCCCATATGATAACTTATAATCTGTCATTAGATATTTAAAGCAGTTTTATTAAAATAGAAAACAAAAGTTAGACATCCAATGTCCCTGAGAAGAGAATCCACACCAACCTATTCCCCACATGACCTATCTGTGGAAGATACATTCACTATACACGAGAAATGGGAGACTTTGTCCCAAAGTATCAAGCCTGAAGCGAGTCTGGCACGCTCACCCTGCTCTGCTCTCTGCTTGAGACCTGCCACCTCCCTGCCTGCCTGCAGCAATGTTTCTGCCTGCACAGCTCTTGGGCCATGCACTTCTCAGTGCGTTCTCTGCTCTTGTAGAAACCCAGTAAATACCAGGCCACGTCTCAGTCTAGTCAACTAGAGCATGCTGATCCCCAAGACCTGGTAACTGTAGGCAGGCAAGATGAGGAGAGTCATCTAACACATATCCACACCTAAGGAGATGCCAGAAGATGTTTCTGCTTGGACAAAGCCAGGTGGGGATAATGAAGAAGGAGGATGAAATCTGGATGCAGAAGGCCAGTTGCCAGCCAACACCACAGGGCAGGTTAGTCAGCTCAATGTGTTTGTGGTTTCTGTGTCATTTATTAGGATCTCCTCTGCAGCAAGGAAGAGGGACAGTACCAGCCCTACCCCTTTCTCTCTGCCCAAACATGTTCCCTCCAATTCATTTGACTTCATCTCTGAAAGGTGCTGCACCCCTTGTGCCATCTCTCTCCCAGCAGCAGGAAGGCAACAGGCTCCAGCTGGCTCTTTGGGAGAGAGCCAGGGAATCCAGTGGAGGTGGGCTGCACAGGAAAGACCTGAACAAACTGGGAAGTAGATTTAAGACAGGATCTGATAGATCCAGCTGGTCTTAGTGAACTGTTATCACCTCTCTCTTGCCTCCCTCCATTATTTGCTTTGTGGGCTGTACATGCTGCTCCCTCACTTCCACAAAGACAGGCTAGAAGAGATGTACGGCTGTGAAGGCCTGAAGGCAGAACAAAATGAAAGGGGCCTTTACACAGCAATGTGCAAATGTGGGTGAGGCTGGTGCTAAGAAGGAAGGGTGGGTGATAGCAGCAAGAGGGGAACTGAAAGCAATCATTGGCCAAAACTATTCTCTGCAAAGGCCCAGGGAGGTCAGTGACATTGTTTAAGAGCCTATAGCACTTTGGTTTTGATTGGAAATGACAGTGCAATTTTACAGCATCTGTTTCATGGGGTCAGCCTCCATAGATTGCATATAGCAAGCATCAGTGAAATCACAGCTTGTTGCTCTGGCGGCTGAGATAGGACATCCACTCTTTGAGGGGAGGGTTCCCCATAGCTACCAGCTTTTTCAGAAAGGCACTGGGCTGTAGTTCAGGAACATCAGGGTGGGCCTCGGAGTATTTCTGCAGCTTAGACAGAACACGAGGGAGCCCAATGGTGGAAGCATAGAACATGGGGCCACCCCTGTGCTTTGGCCACCCATAGCCATTGATATAAATTACATCCAGGTGTTCTGGGTGTGATGCTATTCCCTCAGCCAGGATGTTAAACCCTTCACTGATGAGGGCAAACAAACACCGCTCCAGGATTTCTTCCTGGTCTATAAAGCGGGTCTTGATGCGATGGGTGTCTCTGTACTGCGACAGAAAGTTGTGAAGCCATGGATCTGGCTTGGCTATCCTGCCCCCAGCCTTTTCATACTGATACCAGCCTTTTCCAGTTTTCTGGCCAAACCTGCCATTCTCACACAGCAGATCAGGCAGTGGGCTGTAGCGATGGCCGTGCCGCTGGCGGGCAGGAGTTCCTGGAGGTAGTGAGGCCCCAGTGAGGCCCTGGTCCTTTCGAGACCTCCAGCCCACATCCAGCCCTGCAAGATCAGACATTCGGAAAGGTCCTATCTTAAAGCCAAAATCTTCGAGGACCTGATCTACTGCTTCTGGGCTGCCTCCTTCCTCTAAAAGGAAAACAGCCTGTTGTACATATGGAAACATCATTCGATTCCCAACAAATCCAAAACAATTCCCTACCACCACACCAACTTTTTTCAGTGCTTTGGCTAGCTGCATAGCAGTGGCAATGGTGGTGGGGGATGTGTGATGGCCATATACTATTTCTAACAGCCTCATCACATGAGCAGGGGAAAAGAAGTGCATACCAATGACCTGCTGTGGGCGGCTCGTGGCAGAAGCTATCTCATTGACGTTCAGGGCTGATGTGTTTGTACACAGAAAGGCCCCTGGCTTGCAGATTCTGGACAGCTTGTGGAAAATTTCCTTCTTTAGTGCCATATTCTCAAACACAGCCTCAATGACTAGATCTACATCATGCAGCGCATCAAAGTTCACAGCAAACTGGAGACGTGCAGGGTTATGGAAATCAAGGGGTTTGGCACCCTGCTCCATCTTCATAGCCTCACGGTCCAAAAGGAGCATCACAGCTTTTCTTCCCATGTTCAGATGCTCCAGGTCCTGCTCCAGGGCTACCACAGGGATGTTTGCTTTAACAAGACAAGTCACAATACCTCGGCCCATTGTTCCCAGCCCTAGGGATAAAAGTGAGACAGAATCAGAGACTGTGAATAGAAAATGCTACAATTAATCACTTGACAGTGGCATTTCCTTTCTATCTCCGGGATAAAATGTGGAAGCCTATGTGGAAGACTAGGCACACATTCCAGCACGTGCAGAACATGTGATTCACATCTTCTCTCAAGGTTTTATATCTACAGAAACCAGCATTACTTAAGAGTAAGAACCTAGGGATCAAAGACAGGAGACCTGAGTTTGAGCTTCAACCCTATTACCAACTTCTAGCAGGCAGTTTCACAACCCTGATGTTACTAGTGCCTCTGGGTTCCTGTGAGATGATCCCTTATAGGCACTCACAGAATATTAGTGTAAGCAAATACACCCCATACAGAGCATTTGATACCAGCAAAGCTTAGACAATTGGTTTCTCCCTCCTGCTTCCAAGCTTCCTCTTTGCCTCTCTCCTCTTCTCCCTCTGCACTTCACTGTGTGATCTTTGAAGAAAAGAAAATTCATCTGCTATTTCTGTAAAGACCCTGCGCCAGCTATCTGCACTAAACGTTGTCTCTAGTGTCTTTTATGTCTCTCCTTGCCAGGTCAAATGGGATGGAAGTAACACAGTGTTCTTAATCCAGATTTCAAAATCTTCTATCTCCTATCTCCTTTTTAATCTCTCTGGAATATCAGTAGCCTTTTGCTTACTGTTTGCACTGTATTATCAGGCATCTCTGCCCACTGGGCCCCCCCGTGGGCCCACTGGCACTGGGAGGACAAGTTCTCCAACACAGGCTATTCCTAACTTTGAAGATTCTCAAAGACACAGTCTGCCTTGTCCAATCACACAGTTCAAGTGCTTGCCCAGAATTCCTGTAACTGAACATCCATTCAAGGTGTACTTTTTTTCTCCAAGACCCATAAATGCACTGCTACCAGCTCATACCCCAGGAATATCAGTGTGGAGTTTAGTGGCTTGATCCCTTTCCTCCTTTTGGGCCCTTTCACCAGCTCTGCCCTCTGTTAGATTAAATGAAGTTGCATGCTTACACTTTCCTGTGATACATCACCCACGCTATTTATCCTGCTCTTCAAATGATGGAGGCTTTTTGGACTAAGTTAATACAAACTAGTGAGAGAAGGCCAGCACAATTTTACTAGTTTTAAAAGTGCAAAGCATCTGAATGGGAGGATTATGAATATCCTAAATAAAGCAACAACCAAAGTAGACGTTTGTTATAATTCTGTAAAAATGATTATTTTTTTAATCCCAGGTTTACAAATGAAGTCAGCTAAACAAATAAACAGAAACAAAGGGATTAAAAAAATTTGTCTAAGCAGCTCTGTAAAGATGAGCTGAAATTATGTCATCATTTAAACAAGTTCCAATAACCAAGCTCAAACAAGGTGGGTTTTCCTGCAAGCCACACACCCTTGATTTAGTTCTGTCCACCCTCAGCTTGTGTACACACAAGGCATTAAAACATTCCCTGCTTAGCCACAATAACACATCAATATCTGGCAGCCTGCTTATAAACAATCACACTGCCAAGCAAATGCTGAAGTGCCTTGCTAGGAAGTTAGATTTGTTACTTCATAATCAATTACTACTAAAAACTGATTTGAAAATAAAACTAGAGTAACACAAATCAGTCCTTAGTATTTTAGCGTCCATGGTTTGCTGACCTAAAAAACCCAAACACAATCAGCTCCTCTCACTGTGCTCAGTACTCAGAGCCTTAGACGTGGTAGGTACAGTTCATGAGAGAGCTTTTTTCCCTTTGGTGAGCTACATGAGCTGCTTTCTTCTCAGACAGTGCAGGAGGGTAAGTCACCACCTCGTGTACACACACCAAGCCCAGTCCCCTCTTTAAAGCTCTCTTTAGATAGCAAGCTAAAGTGTTTGTAGTTTGACATGGCCCCCTCTTGAAGTCCCTTCCTTTCCAAGGTGGAGACCTCGGGTTTCTCCCTAGACTTTCCAAGCTCTTGTAAACAGATAACGCACACATCCTCGGCCTTATCAACTCCTGTTCCTCTCTGTGTCACTTTCATGACTGAAATCTCAGCAGTTCTCTCACAATATGAACACTGCTTCTTCCTAAATCCAAACCTCTTCTATAAGCAGAGGTTCTCCAGCCTAAGTTCTGCAGTGGTGTTAACAAATTCCCCTGTTTGGTTTCATCCATATGTAGTATGAGTACTCCCACCTAGGTTTCAGCCATCCAAGGATAGACAGGCATATATGCTTGTAGTACTTTATTTTCTAGGCCACAGGAATAGGCTTATAGATAAGGTACGAGCTTGCCAAGCTTGTTTCTGACCTAGAAAAGCTGTCTCTCAACTTACAACGTAAGTCTTCAGTGGCCTGTATGAAATGACGTTTAATGAAGCTGGCACAGAGAGTAATGAAAGCTCCAAGGGTTTTGTTACATTAGAGCTTGCACAGCATGACTCCCCTGGAAATATTTTCTAAAACTGGGCTATAAAGCTAAGGAGTGATTTGGATATGCAGCAGGGAAAGAAGCATTTCAGAGGACTCCCCTTTTCAATTTTATAAAGTCAAGTGATCTTGGGGAAGAATATATTAGAGCAGAAAAAAATGGTAGGGAATCTCTGGGACTTAGATGTGTAGAAGTCTACAGAAGAAAGAGAAAGCGAAATGTCTCATGCTCAGCTCAGATCACACGGGAACTACTTCAGAACTGCTACTGTATGTTCCATTTTCTTCCTCAGTAGTGCTCTCTCTTCCCCCAAACCATAAAAAACCACCCCTATATTATTATCTTTCACACAGGGAACAGTTTTCAGAGCTGTGCCCTCTTCCATGCCCAAGGCACATCTTTCAAAGGAAGACGGAAATCTGCTTAAGGAAAAAACAGTGTCTAGCCACCCTGGGTTTGGTCTTTTGTTGTGAAATGTAGCACTGACATATAAATAAAACCACAGTTGAACCCATGTAATTTCAGGCCAAATCTGGAGATGACAAATCCATTTGCTAGACAAGCTGAGTGAATAATAACTGTTAATTATTGATCTGTCACATGAGGTACTCAGAGTACAAAAAATCATGCAAAATTAATTGAAGGACTTGAAAGACAAATTTCAAACCAAAAGATCTGCAAATATGTACAAAGCAACTCACGTACAGTCACACACAGTAGAGAAAGACATATTCTGAACTATAATGAATATTTGGACTTTACAATGCCAGGCAGTGGAAATAATACTTCATAGACTGGTAAAAATATGCAAAGACTGTTCCAGTTTTCCTGTTAAAAACAACAATGAGCAGCTGGCAGTGGTGGACTGCTGCAGGCTGCTGCTGCTGCAAAGTGCTTCTTTCTTTGTTTCAGGGTATTAATTTCAAGCAGAAATAATGTGATACTCATGGCAAACAGGGAGCAATGGGACAGGAGAAGGGACAGAGAAGAACTCTGCTTCTGCATGACAAGTAACCAGAGAAGGCGGGAAGAGATGAGAGCCAAGAGTTCAGAACAAGGAGCAGCAAGCGAAGCAGGTGATATTGCAGGTGGCTGAAAACATTCAAAGACAGCTAGGCTAAGAGCAGGAGGGAAACCATATAACTGGGTGTTAACCACTTAGCAATCTTTCAGCAAGCAAACTGCAGACAAAGGCAGCTGCTGGGAAGTACAACACTTCACAGGGATGGTTGCCAGTTCATCAGCAATGCTGTATATCAAGTATGCCCACAGAAATGATAGATCATCCTTGATACTGAATCTACATTAAGACATGGTCAGCAAGCCATGTGCCAGCTCCCTCCTACAACTTCTTGCTAATATTAGAAAGACAGAAGAGCCACAAAGCAAGGGTCCCCTTGCATTGATGGCACTGCTTCCATATTCTAGGTCCTCTATGCATATGGAAAATGTACTGAAGGAGGAGGAAGCTAGTGTGATTTTTGCAGTTGCTTCCCATCGTGCAGTGAAAAAAGATGGAAGCAGCAACATAATGCAACATGATCTTAGTGTGTGAAACAACACAGCACTGTCTATTGGAAAATAGGGTCTGTGTGATTTCTGACCAGACAAAATTTATGCAACATCTTTCTCTGACTGCCCCCTCTCTGCAGTGAAAATAGAGAAGCCCTGGATCACATAGGTAGGCTCAGTACCTACACAGATGAGCAGCACTGTTTTAAAACGTGCTAGTCTCTCAAAAACCATTCCTAAGATTTTGATTTCTGATGTTTCAAGAATGTATTTAAGATCCAGAATGTAAAATTATGAGATACTGTAGGGCATGGTACTGGCTGGAGAATGGCTTTTTGTTACAGCATCCTGAAAGACAAAATCCAGTTGTGTTGGCATGTTCTACACCTGTCACTAACAGACTTACAATTTCAATTATATCAAAAGGCAAAACAGTAGGAAAACCTTCCAGGGGGAGGGGAAAAAGCACAGGTGGCAGAAAGGAGTGACACAAAGCAGTGACACTTAATATGGTGTAGGATTCAGAGTTAAAAGGAGGTGATCAATAACCTCCAAAATAGGAGATGTCACCTATCAGATAAAGTATAACATGAACATAGCATAAACAAAGCCAGCTATAACTGTAAGCAGTGATTCAGAAAGGGCATTAGGAGTCTTGGTAAGTGTCAAGGCCCACAGTGCACTGATAAACTTTAATGACCCTGACCAGCTACACCTGGAGCCTTCACCCAGGTGAAGCACAGTCCATGGGCTTCAGAGACCCATTTAAGCTTAGAAGTAGACCTTTGCTCCCTTCCTAAGCTATGCTGGAAGTGTTCTGGTGTCTTACTGTGGGTGTGGAGGCTATGGATACTGTTGAGCCAGACCTCAGCCTGCACACTGGCTTCTCAACTTTGCCTCGGACCTGTACCATCATGTGAGCTTTGTTTGATCATCTATACTTCTACCAGATACTGGCCATGATCTCTGGGTCTGCCCTGCTTGATCTTGCTCAGCTATTGTAAATAATTGATACAGCAGTGGGTTGTGCTGCCATCCAGAGGGAGAAATGGGTTGATAGGAACTTCATGAAGTTCAGCAAGGGGAAGTGCAAAGCCCTTGACTTTGGAAGGAAGTAGTTTTCCTATGCACTAGTATATGGTGTGGGCTGACTTGATGAAAAGCAGCTCTGTACAAAAGGATCTGGGGATCCTGGGGGACACCAAGTTGACTATAAGCAGCAATATGTCCTTGTGGCAAAAAAAGGCCAGTGGTATACTAGGCTGGTTTAGGAGGAGCCTAACTGGCAGTTTGAGGGATATGATCCTTATCCTCTACTTAGCACTGGTGAGACTGTACTTGCAGTACTGTGCCCAGTTCTGGGCTCCCAGTACAAGAGTGATTTGGAGCTTTTGGAGTGAGTTCAGTAAAGGGTCACTATGATGATTAAGAGACTGAAGAGTGTCTCACGAGGAAAGGCTGAAGAGCTGTGACACCAGCTTAGGGAAGGCTTGAGGGATCTCACCAATGTATATAAATACCTGAGGGGAAGGTGTAAAGAAGATGGAGCCAGACTGTTTAGTGGTCCTTAGTGACAGGCAATGGGCATGAACGGAAGCATGCAAGCTTCTCTCTGAACATCTTTTTTTTTTTTTTTATGGTGGGGTGACTGAGCACTGGCACAGTCTGTCCATAGAGGTTGCATCCTTGGAGATATTCAAAAGCTGTTTAGACGTGGTCCTGGGCAACTGGCTCTAGGTGGTCCTATTTGAGATGGGAGGTTGCACAACAAGACATTCAGCTTCAAAGGTTCTATGGTTCTGTCCCCCTTGGAGGTGTTATTGCCACTGGCTCCCCATCCCTGGTGTGCAGCTGCTCCTTGTCAGTAGTTAATTAACAGGATGTGTTGAACATTGCTAATATGAAAGTTGGCTGTTACCTTTAGCATACTAAGTAGAAAAAAGGAAGAAACATCTTGGTACCTGGTCTTAGCATAATTATTCCTGGGATACTGTTCCCACTTTGCCTGTGTGTGTTTTATGTAGTGCTGAAAAATTAGGGCAAGTTCAGAGTCCTGAAAATGCTCACAGTGTGACAGATAATGCTCTGCAGCAAAAGTATCAAAGCACTTAGTTTATTTATTCTGCAAAAAGTATGTGTTAAATTGAGCATTGTCTGTAACCAGCTACAAAACCACTGAAACTGGGGGTAGTTTGGCACAATTTCAGACCAGAATTCAGAAACTTGTCTGCATTTCTCCACAGAATTCCCTCTAGCTCAGTTACATCACCAACATAAGCAGGTAGGATCTAAACAGCCCTTTTGGCTAAATGGCCACTCTGACTCTGCAAATGTATTTTCTGGCATAGTTTATCAGGATGTAGCAAAGAATCCCCATTCTGGTCACCTCAGCATTCCTACAAAACCTACCCCAACACAAGCCCTTCCAGCACACGTTGCAGGACTCACATGTCTAGGATTGCATGTGTCTTAAGTGTTATGCTCTTCAAGCCATATGATAAACTTGGCAATAATTCATGAGTCTTTACCTAAATGCTATAAGAGCCATGGATCCACCTCACAAGAATGGTGGACCAATGTTTAAATACCATTTTGATTAAAAATACAATATGGCAGCTGATGAAGAGATGGGGACTTTTAAAAAGGAAAAAAAAAGGTTTCTGTGGTTTGAAATGAACTGCCAAAGCTCATATTAGAGCTCATCTTGAAGGGCACGAGAGACCCGAGAAGTACCCAGGAAAGAGCTGTGTTATCTGGTGAGCTTTCTCTAAACCAGAATGGATGTTTTCCAAATGCTCCATTGCTTGTCTAATGATTTTTTGAGTGCTACTATCAACAGGCAGAGCTGAAAGAGACTTTTTTTTTTAATCTCAGCAGTGCATCAAAGGTTTTATTTAAATTGCTCTTATAAAAAATTAATGAAGGCATTATCTTGCTGGGCTACAAAATGGCAGGAGTGGATTCCAGTGAGATGAAATCTTCTTAAAATACAGCTGTCAAAACGGTTTTGTGTTAATACATCCCTAAGAGAGACAGTGCACATGCACTTGCAGTACAGACCTAGACCAGGAGGAGGAGAATTTCGTGCAAACCGGCTTACAACATGGAACAAAGCCAGGACTCAACGTAGCAGTATTTTAAAGGGAACAGACTGCTTACAGTCCACAGACGAAGCTGAAAGAAAGAACTGGCATCAGGCAACAATCTAGTGGGATGTGACTTGCTATCTGAATTTCTGGGCTTATCAATGCAGTAATAAGTTTCAACCTTGCATGTCACCTATGGAGTATCTTTGCCTGTGATGGGTACCAGTGACTTTGGCAAGCGATCACTAGGGAATCCCACTTCAGCCTTCTGCCACAAGTAAAGCCCAGTTATACTCATCCCACTTCCCTTGAGCTCATCAGTTAGCAGCTACTGAGCTTTCCCATTCCCTTACCTATCACAGCTGCTTTGTGGATGGGCTGAGGGGAAGCACTTTTCCAGGAAGCTCCACTGGATGTTGTCCACTTCTGCGTTGATCTTTCCGCAAAGAAAGCATACTGTAGTGCTTGTGCCTGGCCTGAGCTCAGCAGGATGTTAAACAGCTCTCGCTCCTTCCGGACTCCATCTGCAAAGGGCTGTTCTGTGGCAGCTCTGACTGCCTGGAAGCACAGCTCTGGAGCCAGACACCCGTGGGCCCGTTTCTTCACCTTCAGAAGAGCTTCACGGAGAAATGCTTCCATGTTGGGCAGTTTTGGAACTGGCTTCAGGCTGAGCCTGTGGGGTCCCAGTGGCTGGCCTGGGGGCAGAAAACTTGAGTTATGGACCAAAGCATCCAGATCTGGAAGACTATGGATGTTAATGTGTCTCTACATAGACTGAAAATGCAGTTTGCCTTTTCCTCATCAGCTCACTGCAATGGGGCTGATCTGGGTCTAGAACTGAAGTATTTGTCATTCCTCTTTAGCATTCTGTTTGCTATGACAATTGCAATTTTCCAAGTCCTTTCTCAGACTTCAAAAAGCAAGATTTCAATTTCAAAGAAGTAATTCTCTCCTTTTTCTCAGCTATACAGAGCACTTCTCCAGTTTTCTTATTCCACAGTCCCAGCTGCCACATTCATGTTGCTCTTTCTATTAGCTTCAGAACTAAGATTTTCTTCCAGTATTGTTTAGTACTTGGTGCCAAATGGACTTTGCTAGCCAGATGCATTCCAGCCAGTGTCCTGACCCAGGCATTTATAAGAGACTGGGAAATAGACACTGACTTCAGGAGTCTTTCTATTCACTTTGGGACTAACCAAGAGCTCACCTAGCGTGAGTTGGGGAGCAAATGAATAACAAAGGAGAGTTCATGCCTCTGTGTCAGCAAGGGGTGAATCAAGCAGCCACATAAATATGTGAGTCTCATTACAGAGGTTGCTATGGTGATACCTAGAAAGGATTTTAATTGAGAGAAGTTAGTTACATTTCAGAGGCCAAAGTTTTCTCCATCTTCTTCAGAAGTGCAAACATTGGTGCCCGCTAGGAGATCCCTGATTTGTCTATACTCAGGCTGTTCCTATGCTCATAATGGCAGCTTGCCTCAGTAAAGACCATAGAGGAAAGAGAGCAGAAATTCAGGATGTATCCCCTTAATATTCCAACATTTTCATAGAGACAATTTTGTCATCACAGCCACATCTAAACTGTGAACTGTGTAGCAATGTTACAGCACTGACTGTGCAGTGCTGCTCTCAGAAGCACCCAAGACTGCCATCAAAGCAGGGTGGTGGATGGGCCGTCCCAGTGAGAACCTTATGCTGAGAAGCTCTCTGCTATACAGTCTCATTGCCCTAGCTTCTTAGAGGAGCTCTGCAACAGGAGCACACTTCCTTCAAAGGTGGCATATTACATCCAGCTCCTTTTTCTTCCTGTTGTCTGAATTAGGAAAGTTCCAGTATATCAGCAAAAGATTTGGGAGCAGGAAATCACACAGAGGATGCTCAAGAACTGGAATAATGGCAGCGCTGCAATCACAGTTACTCAAAGAACATGTCCTGACCCTAGATCTTCCTCCAAAACCGAGTTATGTTTGAGAGAAACAGAAATGAGTTTCCTGAATGAGCTGAGACACTGATTTCCTGAAATAATGGCCTTCAGAGCTCAGGCTTTTTAATTATGTCTTTTAGAGAATATAAATATGAACACTCACTGTGTAAGTAGCTTCCCTTTTAAACAGAGTTCATAAAAATGCTTTCACATTGACAGTGAATATAATTTGTATCTGCCAGTGTTGCAGGATTTAGTCAGGACAACGTTCCTTAATTTTGGAATTCTTTGTTTCTCCCCTGAATCTGTGTTTTTAACCCAGAAATGCTCTTTATCCACAGTCCTTTATTTAGGATGTAAATAGTGGGTTTCATTTCATCACTAGGAAACCTTGAGTTTGTCCCAGAAACCAGATCTCATGGCTGGAAGGCCACTTAAGACTGGAGAGATCAAGGGTCTTCACAGGACATCTCTGATGTGGAAAGGACCAATAAAAAAGAAATATTACTGGGAGCCTTTAAGCTTTGTCTTCAGATAGTAAATAGTACTTGTAAGCACAAATAGTCATGAGGGACATGAGACAATTCCTCAGAGTAAAAAAGAAAAGTAACACTCCTCAGGGTCCTGTAATAAAATCCTTATTAGCTGCAAGCCAAATAAGGTTTTGCCAAGCATTTCTGTAGCAGCTCCATGCAGTGTCTATGCTTCTGCAATGCTAATAAGAATCAAGGACATTTATGAACAGAAAAAAAGTTATCTGTATCCAAACCTGGGAAGAAGAGATCAGTGTGGGACATGTGCAGCTTGATTGCTGAAATCAAAGCAGCAGGAACATGAACAGTATCAGACATCTGTGCTGCAGGGAAAAGCATCATCCATGCACAGAAACTAGCACAGATACCTGCTTCATTTTACTAGGGCTTGTAGTCTAGGTGTCACAAAGGGCAGATCAAGTCTGTAACATTTCTATCAGTGAAAGCAACATGTAAGCATGCAGTATCAAATATTGCGCTATTTAAAGCAATAACCCTTTCCCCCCCCCCCCCAATAACCCCAAGGGGGTAAACCCGTGGGGGATTCTTGGAGACCCGCTTCCTTGGAGGGGGGCTTCCAATATGTGGG
>WYDI02006161.1:0-16743 GCA_009867235.2 Psittacus erithacus | reverse complement strand
CAATTAAGCACTCAGGTGCAAAAATTGGGCCTTTTAAACAAACAACCCGTTCCCCCCCCCCCCCAATAATCCCAGAGTTGTAAACCCCTGGGATATTCTAGGACTCCCCATGCATCAGACAGGGTTAGCCAAATGGTGGTCTTGGTGCAGTGAACTGCTTGTTAATTTAAGAAACAAAGCTGAGACTGGACCTCTGCTCCTCAGGCTTACAGTGGTCTCAGGCCTTGCAGAGAACAGTCCAGTACATCAGACCTTTCACAAGCTCTGGTTATGTCAAAGGGGCACTTTGCTAGACCTTTGGGCTAAAGAAGGTGGCAGCCAGAATCATGAGCCCTGGAGAGAGATTAAAATGTCTTGCATTATACATATTCCCTTGCAATGGTAACTGAAAGCCGTTCTCCATCAGGCTCCATTTAAAGCATGCAGTTACCTAACAGCACTATCTGTTACTCCTTTGGGTTCTATGAGGCTCAGAAGAAACACATGCTTCTTCCACAGTTACTCCTAGGTGGCTTACAGTAAGAAACTCAACCATCTTTCCATGCACAGTTTAATACCCATGGGGCCTGAGCTAGTCTAAATTGAACTGATTTTCCTTGGCTCTTTGGTGCCAAGCCATTGATACTTTTGTACTCTGAGAAAGATGATAAAGGTCAATCAGCAAATGTGATCAGAAAGCAAGGCATGATTACATATGAAGGGAGAGTTTCAAAGAAGGGTGCTGTGCAGCAGATCATCAGCCAGTTTCTCCTCCTGCTGAGGAAGACTACAGCAAGAAAGAGGTGGCCAGTGTAAACTGCAAGCTACTGCCTACCACACACAATTACGGCAATTCTTCAATTTTGTGATGCCATCAGGTGGATAAATTCCGTAATGCAGCTTTGAATTAGAGCAGCAATTACCAAGCACATCCAGTGAAAGAACATTCTGTTTGTCTCCAAGGATTTAGCTCCTGTCTATTCCTTCTAAAAAATGCCTTCATAAGTGAAAAAGTGAAGAGGCCAGTTGGCCTGAAGAAAGCCAGGAACACGTGCTTGCTTCCTATCTGCAATATATAATTACTGTCTTTCAATGAAGAATTTCAATTAGAATTCATAATTGTGTATGCCTACAACCTCTTCTTCAGGATTGTTTATGAATTCCTTTAGAAGGTATTCCTCATTAGGAACAACCTGTAAAAATGCAAGGATGAAGATGTTTTCCCAACATAGCTACTGTAGAGGTAGCTCTGTCAACGCATATCAAACCAATAATCAAGGACCCTTGCTTTAGTAAGGCCAGTCAGTTGAGCTGGCTCTCTTGCCATGAGACACTGCAGCTCCAGTGCTGAGAGAGATTTAGAAGAAAAGAATCTCTGAATTGACTCTTCACGACTTCTCTTGCAGCACAGCCTTCCCAGGAATAGAAATTTCATTGGTGACAAAACTAGTTATTTAGCCAAACTGCTCTGTAACAAGCCAGCAGTTGTTAGCCTCATGTTGAAAAAAGAAGATAAGAGATACTCAGAAACAAAATGCTGCATGCCTACAAAGACAGTGGGCTTCTGTGATGGCTTTTCTTTGTGCAACTCTGTGGTTATATTAAGATTATCTGAAAAATGTTCAGTCGAAACAGAGCATAATGTGAACAAAACCCAGACCAGGTATGCAAGCCTGTAGTCTCTTCTGCTTGATGCAGAGGAAGAAAAGTGCTGGTTTGCATTTGTATGGCAGAAGAATCCTATTAACTTTAGGCAAAGGCCAAAGCCAGGAATGGCTCAAAAGGAACATATGGACTCTGGGTATAACATTCTTTCAAATCATCACATAACCTGAGGCTAAATTGTGAATCGAAACTTTTCATGGCCTTCTGCAAGGTCTAATGAGAAACTTTCCAGGTAGGAAAGAAGTAAAGACTAGCCGACTTTCCAGTATTTTCACTATTAAAGCACATACTGCCAATTCCAGTAAAGCTTTTGGAAGGAGTCTGAAAGCATTTTTAAAGTCCTGTTGGAGTTGGTATATAGCGTGATATGAAACACCTCCAGGTGACACTGCTTGTTTTAACTAGAGTAACTCAAACCAGCAATAAACAGAATATTTACCACTAATATTGAGTAAGATAGGGACAGGTCACCTGCTGAACATCCAGCTAAGATCCTTGAATGCTTATACAGTTCTCAGGAACTTTTCTTGGTAGTGACAATGCCTAATGAAGATGAAGCTACAGAACAGGTATTTGCCAGTAGTGGTAGTGGGCATAAGTTCCAGAAAGAAAGTTACACTGAGGAACAGTGATGATTCAACCATGAGGCTGTCCTTTAAGGTCAAGCTGACTTTTGTAATCGTCAGCCACTGCACAATGTCTGTCACAGAAGAAATAAGCATACAAATATCTAAATTTCACCCAGTTTCACATAGCACTTGTTGAAATCCAGAGTTCTTGCTAGTTTGCAGCTCTAGCAATGTATCCATTGCTCATTTTATGATATACTGCTGTTGACATCAATAGTGGTACAGATCTTATGTAAGGCATCATTGAGAAGCCCAGAGGGAACATCAAAGGGAACAGTTTGTTGGGTTCATTTGCCTAGAAGAGTAGTAATATTTCACCGCTCTCCCAACATATGGAGAAACAGTCCTCATTCAAAATCAGTGAATGAAAGTATCTTTGTTTTTCCTAGAAGTCATAGTGAAGCACAACACTCATCTCTTTATAAAGAATTATATTTAAATAGTCTGAATATATATAAGGAAAGAGAAAAGAGGACTGCTTATGTCATCAAATCTGCACTAAAAATGAAGCCCCAAAATACCACGCAAGCATGCCATTGTGGCAGAGCTCCAGATGAAATCCTGATGGATGTCAGTGGTCTGTTTGCAAAGGTACAAGGAAGGGTAGTAGTGGAAAAATATCCTGTTTCCTCTCAAAGTGATGTTCTTCCTGTTGCACAAGGAATGTTCCTCTTGTGTCAACTCCAACGAATTTGGTTTTGTAATTTCTAAGGGTGGGGAGATATCTCTCTCCACAACCCTCCCATCTCCACAGGCCATTTTCTTACATAGCGGCTTAAGCATTAGGGACAGAGTCCCTTCCAGACTCATGGCTCTTTAAGTTGGGCTGATGATGTACGAGCCCCTTTACTAGAGGGAGAAAGTTATTTCTGATCAGCCATTATTGATGATGCAACCAGAATACATGCAGTACCAGCTGTGATCAAAACTATACATGGGAAGAGCTAATACTCCCCCAAATCAGTGGAGTGCAGCAGCCCAAAGGGGCATGTGAGTTTGGATATATAATCAAGAAGCAGGAGGACTTGATATATATCTATTTTCTGTATCCTCACTTGAATTCCTGCAGCTCTCCAGCATCTAATTTTTCCACTTCAGACAAAAGAAAACAAATTCTGCAATTAATTCCATCTTATATGGATGCCAAAACTCAGTGAATGGAGCATATAGATTGGAACAAACTGGTGGGCTTTGTTCTGAGTCTCTCCATCCCTGAAACATCACAAATTATTTCTTGGCATTGCTACAGTTGTTTCCTCACCAATCACTTTGTTTGCCAAGCGAATTGCTGCCTCAACTGTGTTTTCTTCCACAATTTCATCAACCAAGCCCAGTTTCAGTGCTTCAGTTGCAGGAATATGTCTTCCTGTGATAAAAAGAGAAATAAGGTGACTACAGTGGGGCATGATGGGCAATTAATGTGTAGCTGGCTTCAAATATCAGACATGTTTATTATCAGATGCATAAAATACGTTACTAACTACAGGCCTCAGAAGCATGTGCATCCATCCCTTAGCCCATCATTAGCGAAAGCTGGCTGAATTCCAACCTAAGCAGCTACACAGATAGAAGAAATTCATGTTTCTTAGACCAAGTTGGTGATGTTACTCAATGCCGTAATCCTATACACAGAGCAAGGCTGAGGCACAGTAATTTACCTGTAGTGATTATATCCAGAGCAGCTGGTACCCCAATCAGTCTGGGAAGCCGCTGAGTGCCTTCAGCACCTGGAAGTAACCCAAGAGTGACCTCTGGTAAACCCAACTGTGCCTAAAATGAAGTCAAATTCAACAACAAATCTGATTAGAAAGAGTGATCACTACAAACTGAGCAGAATAGGGGAAAGACAAGCAGATCTGAATCACACATTGCTCCTTTAGGAAGCCTCAAAACTTCTACATAGAAACTTTATCCTTGCTTTTTGCCACACAAGACTTTTAAGACAAAAGCCCACTCAACCATTTCAACAACTTCTGTACAAATGCACAGGAAAAGCATCAATTTTCAGTGGATGCATGTGCTCTAGTGCACCACAGAGAGCTGTGGGGCCAACAGCTTCCCCCACATTGACATGTGTAAACTAATGCTTTCAAGTTGTTACCAAATTCTGGGGAGTACTCTGATTTAACTATACCTCCCTACTCTAATTCTTGGAAGTTTAGTAGAGGAAAATTGGTACTGAACCCTTCCCTAATCTTCCTTCAAATGGTTCTTGGTGCACTTGACAGGTAGTAGGGTTATGGCAGAGAAGCTGGGGCAGCAGTAAGGGGGAGCCTTCTCTTACAAGTCTATCTAGATTTTGTTGCTTCATTTAAAAAAATAAAAAAAAAAAAAAGTTTGCATATTTCCCATTGAGCTCCTAAGAGATGTGAAGTCATTTTAAGACCACTACTTGTGGTACCCACCTTAGATGGCTTATAAGGTGATGAAGACTACCTCTTTATGCTGTTACAGCAACCTACACTGTCACAGAGAAACAGTGATTTACATTGCAAGTGTGACGGGGATGGCCCTATCAGTGAAAAGTCTCTACAGGGATACCATGCATGGCTAAAAGGTAGCTGAGCATTCCTGAATCTTGAATTAAGGGATTCAAGAAAATAAACCCCCCAAAAATGGTTCACTCCTCAAAAGACTCTTAAAACTATCTTTTGGTCAGAGCACCCCTTGAGGGCCCAGAGCTTGGGGGAATCAAACTGTAAATGCTGTGTGCTAGCTGTTTCAATTACCTATTGAAACTAGGCCACTAGCAGAAAGAAATGCAAAATTCACAGGGCTGGGTTTAAAGAAATAAGAGAAAGTCACGCTGCACAAGCCAGTAAGATACAGCCATCTAAATCAGAATATAGGCAATAACTCCTGAGACCTAGGGCAACTTAACACTCAGTTACTGGAGTTTCTATGCTGCCATCTTATTGTATTTGTTACAGATCGATTTTATATTTAGAAATGACTTGAAGTTAGTTATTTAGTAAAGCATGTCAAGGGGGATGCTGTAGGTGAAGAACGTCTGACCATGCAGACTTGTATCCTGTAGCTATAAAGCTCCACTTCTCCAGGCAGATGATCCCAGGAAAGGTACGCTATCCCACCCTGTCCACAGCCATAATATGTACATGGCTCCTGATGCCTTCACCAGCCTATTTCACAGTGTGCGTTACCTTCACATGTGCAATCCGATAGTGACAGCCAAGTGTTATCTCCAGGCCTCCTCCCAAGGCAATGCCTTCGATGGCAGCCACCACAGGCTTCTCACTCCTTTCTATGAGAGATACGATGGGGCCCAAGACAGTACCACGGCTCTTTGGAGAATAAAATCCTTGAATGTCAGCTCCTAAGTTAGAATAGAGACATTAAGAGGAATTAGTTGGCAAGGCAGTGACTGGAACAGTCTGTCCCTCTGTGCAATCAAATACAGTTGCTCACAGATGATCAAGTCCTTGCAAAGGAGGCTGTTGGCAGGAGAGTGATTAACAGGAATCAGCCCCTTTTGAGACCACCTTCAAGAAACCCTAGCTCCTTGAGCCAGCTTGTTACATGCCCCATGTCAATTGTGGCACAGCAGAATAGAAAAAGCCCACTGTCCTGTAGCCATTTCCAGCCAAATAAGGACTTCTATGAGCAGTGTTATGAGGCAAAGAATCTTCAGACACAGTGGGTGTCTCCTCTTTTTCTCAGGCTGTATTTGATGGAAAACGTTTTACCTGCACTGAATTTCCCATTTTCGCCACAAATCATAACAGCTTTCACTGAAGGATCTGCATCTGCTTTCTTCAGTCCATCCTCTAATGCCTGGAGAACTGTCAAACTGAAAGAATTTAGAGATTCAGTGAGTAACAGTTGAGTACCTTACCCTTCCAAGAGGTCTGTTATAAACATCATTCCAGTGAAAATGAGCTGTATGTCCAAGCATGTCTCTCCCTTAGCCTGTCTTCTGCCACAGCTTCTCTGTGTGAATCCTTTCACTAGCTCCCCACTTATTTTATGGCCAGGTGCCAAAATCCAGCAAGTTTATCACTACTGACCTGTTGTTTACCTCCTGGAGGGTCATTTTCTGACCGTGACATTGCTGTGTCAAAAGTAAGCAGCACCGGGAAATGTTATTTTGAAAATATCTTTATGAATTAAACATTTAGATTTTCAGGAAAACAGTTTAGCATAATTTAAAATTAATTAATGCTAAGCCACTGGCAATCTAAGACTTTTTTAAAAAGGGAAAGAAGCTCCAGGGATAAAAAGCTGTCTTTCAAATACCTGACACAGAGTTGGTGCTGGGCTGATGATTATGTTTTCACCTTGTGAATCTGTTTATAGGCCCAGACTTAGAGTTGTGTGGGATCTTGACAAAGTGAATTTGGGCCTAAAGCACTACTAAAATGTCTTTTTTTGTCTCATTGAATATATTTCCACAGACACAAGAAGTGAATATGGCCAGCAAACAATTAATAATGAACTTCAAAATGGAACAGTAAAAGTAGTATTTTTACAGATCAGGTATTCAAAAAATCTGACCTGACTTCATGCTCATCTCACTTTTGAAGCTTAGAAACTAATTTATATGTACATGTGTGGGATGGATGGACATGGAGAGTACAGCCTGTTTTAGAAGACAGTGACAACAAAGAATATGGTAGGTAAAAACAGAAGCATTAAGACCTAACACTTTATTAGTAGAAATATTAATGCAAATTGTGTGTATATCATAAACACACACTTGTAAGTATGTAGTTTGTGAGACTTTTCTGTGTGCACATGTGTACAAATACTACATATGTAGATCTGATTCAGAAAATCTGAGCCACAACGACTTGGAGGCTGTGGAATATCACTGATGCTTGCCAGTCCTTTATAAATACAGCTTCTGTTCTTACATCTTCCGCAAACCATAAGCTCAACTTCACGTCAGCTTGGTAGCTGATGCAAAGGGAGCAGAGCTCTGTTGATGCCCAGTGGAAGGAGTGTTAATTAAAATGAACTGATAAGAAGGCCTGACACATACTTAGTTTGTGCACGATTTTAGTATGTCTGAAGGCATTTAATCTAAAAAGGAAGCTTGTCGTGAAGTAGATAAAAAAAATCATCACTGTATGTAAGTGTAATGCTTCTAGGTGTGTCCAGGGTGGGTGATCACATATTTGCACATATGTATGTACAAAAGGTCGCAGCATTTAAGTGGAAATCTACAGACTGAAAAGGAAAATCTGAGGAGCCTGAGAAATTTCCTGTAAGCCAGCTGCGTCAGATCCTGCCAAACAACATCTGCATATTCCTCCTTCAAAATCAAAAATGAAGAGAAGCTGTTAGCAAAGTCTATTAATCAGGGCTGTTGGCTGTAGGGAGGTGTACAGCATCAGCTGCTGCCTGGTTAAGGCCATGCTGCACAGAAGGATCAGTGGGAGCCCTGAGACCTGACAGCTAGAGACTGAGAGAAGTGTTATTATTGGTTATGTATCAACTGCTTCATCCTGCAACATCAAAGACAACTCTGAAGTCTGGCATTAGTAGCGGTTCTGAAAGCTGAAACTTAAAATGAGAATAATTTGGCCATGACAATAAAAAACTGTTAGGTGACTTGGTAAAGGTCCTTCCAGTGCATATAGTTCTGTGTAACAGAATATGAAAGCCTTTACAATTCTAATAAATGGTTTCATATTCTGTGGGAGAAAAAAATCTTTATTAAAATTTTTGATTTTATCTCCCTTTGGGATATCAAGTGCAGCAGCTGCTTCTATTTGAGGAAGACCCACAGGCTGCACCCAGTGCTTGCTGCTCTTAGAGGTCTATTTTTGCATCAGTGGAGAGCCAGGCCCCAGAAATACCAAATTCACCTAGAGGCCGGAAGCTTAAAGGGAAAACCATTATGAAATGGCATTACACTTTACAAAACGGTGCAAAGAGGGGGGAGAAAATCTGTACCAGGATTCCAAATAAATTACTGATTTGAAAATATTGTTTAGAAAAATGGCATAATTCTGTCAGGAACAGCCAGGAAGCAATCAAAGCATTTGTGTCTTTTGCAGGCACATGATCAGCGGATGCAAAATGCTTATGTGAAAGGTTAGTCTGCATTAAAAGGAAAGGTTCAGGATTTTATGTAGAAAATCAGTTACGAGCCCTTAGCACTTAAACAACACACTCCTACCAGGAGAAAAATTAGTCCTCAATGCTGCCACAAAGTAATAGTTCAACACCTACATGGCCTGTATTAACCCAACAAAACTATTTTTGCTAGAGAACAACTTGAGACTGTACTTGCAGAAACATTTCTTTGCCTTCCATACAACTTTTCCCCAGTGAGAATTTTTTGTGGGACAAAACAGGAAGACACATCGGATTTTTTGCAGTTTCTTGTTCTCCGAAGATGGAGCAGTATGTTTTCCTCTGTGTGAGTTACAGTCAAACACACAGGCTGCATTGCTTTGTAACTCACATGTAACTGGTATTAAAAGACGTAATTTTTGATGAAAGCATCATAGTAAAATGTATGACAGTAAAACTATAAAAATACTCAGGAGTATCCATCACACCTTCAAACAGCTAGAGTATTAAGAAACAAAGTCACCATAATCTGCGTATTTCATTACTGTGACAGTCTCATGCATTCAACAGTCACAATGCCAAAATTCATTCCATGCATTTCAAGCAGTGCTTAATCCCATGCTATGTAGTCAGCTCCCCCATGTACACCATTTTGGCTGCAAGAAAAGTGATTCTGCCAAGATGATTCAGTGTTAGCTATAAGAAACACACCTCAGGTGCTGTTAAAGAACATCCGCACACCAGGGTGAGAAAATATTCTTGTAGGTGACCACGCCATGCTTTTATTTTGCATAAAGCTCATTACAGTGATGATGGGCAAAATTTGTAACAAGGTTTTATTATTTACCTACATTTCAGATTTCAGATAGGACTTCTGAATGTTTGAAATGAATTACTTTCATTTAAAAAAAAAAAAAAAAGAGTAATTTTAAGGGAATTCCAAAAATTTACTCAGTCACTTTTAAGGAAGTGAGATGAATCCAACAGCAGAAAATGCTGTTTATGGAAAACATGCAGGCGTTGTCCTTTCCTCTTGCACTTCCCCCAACATCCACAATCACTGCATTGAGAATGTTGCTATGTATGTCTATGCACGTTCTTTTCAGCATCCCTTATACACCTGCTGTCTGTGAATTTGCCTAATCCCTTTCTGATTTTGCTGATCCATCTGCCTCCACAGGCTGCTGTGGCAGCAAGCTCCATATTTTCTGCTTTAAAACAATCTCCTACTAGTTTAATCAAATGCCCCTAGTCCCCTAGTACAACTGCTGCAGGATTTGGTTGCCTTTAATTTATTTACTTTCTTCACGATTTTGTAAACCTTGACCTTATTCTCCCATAGCCTTTTCCTCTTCAAACTGATGACTCTCAGCTTTTTCAGTCCACTTTCCTCATGCAGTGCACCATCCCTTGGACTACTGGTTGTCCCTTTTTGGATTGTCCCTATATCCATCTGCAAGTGCAAAAATCCAGGACTAAACACAACAATTAAGATGGTTTATATTTCAGAAAAGGAATGTCCTCTACTTTGTTTCCAACAGCAGCCAATATTCTGTGGGCTTTTCAGGCTACCCCAGCAAGCTGAGCTGATCACAGAACTATCAAAGATAAGGCTCCCTTCCCTGAGCTGTAATTGCCAGTTTTGAGCTCAGCATCCTGTAAGCTTGTCCTGGGTTATACTTTTTTACTTGAAGAATTTTTGCTACTGTTTTTTAGCATGCTTTGATCCAGTTTTTATATTTTTCTAGACTTATTTTCCAGTTTGCATCTCTCCTGCCAAGTTTTATGGGCTTTCTTGTTCTTCTCACTTGAGTAAGCTTTCCACTTCTTAAAAAAATCAAATATTTTCCTTATTTGTCTCAGCTTTCTTATCAAGCCATGCAGGGCTTTTACTGGATCACTTACTGGCTGAACAGTTTGCCTGGGCTTCTAATAAAATTTAACACCCCCCCCAAAAATCCAAACAGCCACCATCAATCCACCCGCCACCCTTGTTGCAGGCTTCTTGTCTGTTGGATAGCTTCTTGCAGTGTTTCTACAGTGTTTGAACTAACTGCTGGGTATTCACATAATTCTCTTCTTGAAATTGAGTACTCCTGTGCTGGACTTACCTGGTCTGCTCTCTGTTCCCTCAGTGTCAGATCTAACTGTGTAGTAGTTGCTGTCACACAGCAGCTAACACAGCTTGAATTGAGTCATGCATGTAAATTAAGGCCAAATCCAGAATGGCATCCTTTCTGTGGGGTTTTAGAATAGTTGTTCTAGGAAGCAGACATGTACTACATCCCAGAATTTTCCCGCTGCATCTCATCCTGAGGAGACGATGATCCAGTCCAACACAGGTTATCACACATCACTGCAATCTATTCAAAGTTGCAGCTTCTCTTATTTCCTTTGCATGTTCTGACCATTATGCTGATCTGGGGTCAGAAGGACAATCCTGGCAGCCAGGGAAAGCCTTTTCCAGTCATGACTGTTACACTGTTATACTTTATATAATCTCACAGATACACTCCCTATCCCATGTCCTGCCTTTTCAGCCCTGGAGCTTTTCTACACTTGTCAGCTCAAGTGTTGTAATCCTCTTCCACATCCTTCTTCATTTTCAGTGCAGCAGCCTGCCTCTGCTAATAAGGTGTGGCTGGTCCTTTCTCCTATAAGCCTTGTATGTCTGTTCCCCAAAACTTCCCAGTTCTTTGTACACCTAAATCTCTCCTCTCTATGCCATGGTCTCATAAATGCAGCTCTCTGAATACTAAACTTCTTCAAACTAGTAAAAAAAAAAAACAACTCCAAACAAACCAAATTTGGCACATGCCACCTCTGCTGGTGGAGAGAAAGATTAGCTTGGAGGGAAGTCAGTCTGGGAGCCAAATTTACTGTAGATTCACAAGTCAGCATATGTTCCTTAGGAACGCATGCTCTGGAGGTATTTGCACATCAGCGGATGGTGTCAGACAGGAGAAAGCTAATTTCTACCCATTGGTGGCTTGTAAAGTGCTAAGGGCCAGTGTGATGGCCTGGGAGACGGAAAAACAGCACCACAAAGAATGGGGAGAGAGTACAGCAGCAAAAACTCACCAGCCTTTTAGAAAGCATCTGTGCCTGCTGTGAAATTAAATTTTCAGGATTGCAGGACACGGCTCCTGTCTGTAGCTTTCACTGCTGGCTATCACCTACCTAGTCAGACATTTCCAACAGCAATCACAAACCTGCTCCCCTACGGTCCAGTACATAAAGTATGCAGCAGCAGGAGGAACACACAAGGATCAGAGTGCTCTACCTTTCCTAGCTATACCCAGGCCTCGGCTAAAAAGTACCCGATGGCCAGTATGAGATAATTATGGATCCCTTCTAAAACAGGTATTACCCTGACATGATCAAATACCACAGGCGTGTATCCCGTTATAGTTTCACAGCAGCTTACCTGTTTTAAATACATGCTGTGCAGGTTCCCATCCTTCCCCACATACGCCTACTCAGTCCCTTGTGCCAGCCATGCTCCTCGTGCAATTGCACAATGAGCTGATGCCGAGAGTCAGACTGGCTGAAAACCAACCTAAACCAACCTGCTGGTGTTCAGCCACATTTGCCCGCTGCCAGCCCCAGGAGCACCAATGCTAGCAGAGCAGAAGCTGTGAGGACACATGGCACAGCAGTCCTATCTTAGGTTGTGCTATGGTGCTACGGAGCTAATCACAAGGGAATGAGCCTACTGGGTGCAGTAAGTACTTGGGTCTCTCTGGGGCCTTCGTGCTGTGGGACTGTCAGCAGAATGTGGGCATCATGATACTTTCGGAGGGGGATTGAAGATACAGCACTCAATGGAAACTGCCTTTTTAATGAATCTGAAGCCAGGCTCTTCCTTCTCTCTTCTGAGGCTGGGGGACAGGACAAGGACCACACTACCTGTTACCCTTGGTTTGTCAGAACTGGACCCTGCTGTGATGGCACTGAGGGGCGAAGAGTAATGGGTAGGAGAGGCAGGGGTCTGTCCTGAAGAGGCTGTTGCGCAGCTGCATGCACTTGCTGTTTGAAGGCAGAAGGCAACTTTTGTGTCCACTCCAGGATTTTTCAAAAGAGGCAGAGCTGAGGTTCCTTAAGCACGTATATGTCACTGTTAACAATTGCACTTGATGATCTTAAAGGCTTTTTCCAACCGAAGTGATTCTATGATTCTTTATCTCTACATTTTGGTTTTTCCTGGTAAGGATGGAAAGTTTTTTGGGGGCGCAGCCTGGAAGTTTTCTTAGGCTGGTCTTGGGCACAGGAAGTCCAAGGGGTTTCTTGCACCCTGCAGTTCTGGGAGTCCTATCTGCACAGTTCAGCCAACCTCATCAAGTCACTCCAAGTTTGTTTTCTCATCATAATTATCTCAGCATGTGAAAAATGATCTTATTTCCCTTGTAAACGTGTTGCAACAAGAAGGTAAGCATTGCCAGTTACAGCAGAGCAATGTAGCTTGCTACAGAAAAGCAAGTTGCATTTCCTATTCATGCTGTTGCCTATTTTGGCTTCTCTTTAACAAACTTTCTGATTACAAGTCGAGCATAAGTGCAGTGAATTTTTTTTTGGCTTGTGAATATACATTGAATAGACACTATGGTCACTGTTGCAGAACTACAGCTGCTTAAAAAGGATCTATGTGCTACTCAGAACTAAAGCAACTAAAATGCAAGCTTCAAGAAATTATGTAAAGCAAAAAAAATCATGTTTGTTCTTTTCAAAGCACATGAAAAGGTACAATTTCAGAGGCTCCTACAGATTGGTGTTTGTCTTATCACTGACTCATGTTTGAAATCGCCTGGGGCCTTTCCTGACCAAGATCAGTATTTAGAGGTCAATTCCTTAATCATTTTTAAAAGGCAAATGAACTGCCTTCACTTCTGATAGCCTTTAACCATGGTTTAATCCTGGTGCCAGCTCCTCTTGTTGAACCATGTCTGCTACCTACGAAGCCCTTTGTCCTAACCTCTGTGCTCACTTGGGTAGTGCAGGGACTTGCCAAGCAGGTACATGGAGCATTGTGGGGCAGGCGACTACAACAGTAGCAAACGGGTGAGGAAAAGCTGGTTTTCACTTGCGAGCTCTGAAGGAACGTCAGGGTGAAGCAGCTGAACTGCTAACACTGCTAAGTGATTTTTTTGCTGGAAACATCATCTTGATGCTTAAAGACGAGAAATACAGAGCTTTTGAACAGCTTCCAGGGAGGATGACAGAAAGTACAGACTGGTGAACCTGACACCCTCCTTGAAAAAAACCAACCGAAACCCGCTAGAAATTATAACAAAGTGCAGAAGTCACGGAAAAGTTGAGCATGGTTTTTGCCAAGGGAGATCTAAGCTCTCTCTGAAGCAGGTACCCGAGCGGTGTTTGAAGCCCCTCTGCAGAGGCTTTCAAGGGTGCCTGCTCTGCGGCCAGGAGGCGCCTCACTCTGGCAAAGAGACGCGGGCCATTAGGACAAGATGCAGTTAGAGAACCCCCCACCCCGCTCACCACGGGAGGGCCAGCCACAGGACGGAGCCTGCGGCCGCTCCATTACCCATGGCCCCTGCCCAGGCTAGGAGCGGCGGGGCCGAGCGGGAGCGGACGCCGCAGGAAATGGCAGGCTCCCAGCGTTACCTCAGCGCGTTGACGGGCGGGTTGCAGAGCCGGATGACGGCCACGGCAGCGGCGCCACTCGCGTCCTGCGCCATGACGAGCGCTCTGCCCTGACCCCACCGCCCGGGCATAGCACCCGGGCCGGCCCCCGCCAGGCCCCGCCCGCAGTCTGGCCGGGAACGCCCACAGCGCCCGGTGCTGTCTTCCAGCGTGGGAGCGATCACAGCCGGCAGGGGCGGCGTGGCTCTGCCCGGGGTTTAACGTGCACTTCTAGTTGAGTTATGTAGCCTCGATCTCCTCGGGCATTACTTCACACCGCCCAGTTCAGTGCGGCGGGGAGATTTACATTAGGCATTGGGAAGAAGTTCTTCCCTGTGAGGGTGCTGAGGCGCTGGCACAGGGTGCCCAGAGAAGCTGTGGCTGCCCCATCCCTGGCAGTGTTCAAGGCCAGGTTGGAGGGGGCTTGGACCACCCTGCTCTAGTGGAAGGTGTCCCTGACCATGGCAGGGGGTTGGAACTGGATAAGCTTTAAGGTCCCTTCCACTCCAAACCATTCTGTGATTCTATGATATAGTAAGCTCTGACACATTGTAAAATCTTACTTAGGAAAATACCAGTTTGTAAAAAAACCTAGAAGGTAGGGAAAAATAAATAAATAAATAAATAGTTAGTTTCTAATATTACAAAATATATCCTTGATGCAAAAATGTAATTTTAGGAAGAAAGAAGGCTCTTTGGGAGGAAAATTCCTGGCTGTTGAATGACTTTTTACATGGATCTGCTGGTGTCTGGTTGTCTTGCCCTGTGACCATCCCTGGTGCAGCTATTCCAGAAGCAATGAAGAAAACACAAGAAGGATGCTTCCAGACTATGCTCTCACAGTGCTGGGTAAGAGACAAATCAGAGTTGACCCCAGAACAGGGTGAATACCCGAGTAACTCCTGCAGAAAAAACCCTATCAACCACACATGCTGCTCACAGGTATGAGTGTGTAACAAGGCCTGTCTTTCCCTACGGATTGTAGGCTGTTGGTTCGATCTATGGGGTGAGGGGTATTTTGTCCTATTTTGTGGAATGTGATCTTTGCTCGAAATATTTTTATTCTCTACAATCTCTCTTTGCTATCTCTTGGCCTTTAAAAGTCAGCCCCTGGGCAGAATGGCTACAGCTCCTTCCTCTGGTCTGGAATAGGTGTAGATAAGTTTAAAACTTGATTTATGTGTATGGAAAACTCCGTATGAACATGTAGTCTTCACTCATAGCAACTTCTGCCTTTTGTTTTTATGCTGTTGTGGTGGATCCCTACAGCTCTTCTGTCACTCATTATGTAAAAAAACCCCAAACCCAATAACCAAAACCAGGGACAATACTCTGCAATTCGCTTGTAAAACAGTGTGTTTGGGGAGTTAAAAAAAAAGGTAAACTATTCCTTGGAGGGCTAACTGGCCTGGTGTATTTTTATTAACTGTAATAAAATCAAAGATCACTCTGAGTTGTACTTTCTGTTTATTATTTACAGCTTTATTTTACTTGTCCTTTAATAATACAACTGCTGTAGTTGTGACAAAACAGGACACTTCTGAGCATGAATAAACGTAGAAGAAAACAGGTCTCAGGAAAAGACATCTCACAGGAAAAAAAGAAAAATTAAAAAAGAAAGATTTAAGGAGTTGTGGCAAGGCTGCAGTAAAAGTTTCAGGTTTATTATAAGCCATATATACTTTTTTCTCCTTAAAGATAAATAGAGTTCAGTAATGAGAAGAAGTGTGTTTAAATGTATACATCAAAGGAAATTAAAGTCTTCAGAGCATTGTTCTGTGCTGAGTTGTACAGCACCGAGTGCAAGGGCCTGAGCTCAAACACAACTCCCAGTCCAAAGGAGAAGGTGAGTGCGTGCGCATGGGTCCCAGATTAGGCTTCTTCCTGTTTTTTCCTCTCACAGTTTGGCTGTTTTCACAGCAGTCTGATCCAAGCCAATGCAGGTCCGCTATATCAGAGATGATCTTGGGCACAGGCAATCATGGGAGGGGGTTGAGGTGGCAGAGCCAGCTGGTGCACTTAACCTTGACAAAATGTAATCAAGATGGTTAAGCTTCTTTTTTATAAGCTTTTGAGCAACTCACCCAAAGCTTGTACAGGTTTCTATTTTTTAATACATTTCTATATTTCTATTCTTGTACAGCGCTTCTATTTATAAAGCTGTTCTGCAAGGCAGGGCTCTTCCCTGCCTGGCAGCTGTTGACTATGAAACCACAAGACATTGTGGAATCTTCCTCTAGCCCTAGGCCTGCCAAAAGAAATAACATCTTGCTATACAGGGAGAAATATAACTAAAATTGACTACCTAAAATTGCTCATGTCCTTATCCTCTGCTAGGGTACAGCTGATGCCGTCTCTGAAGTGAACTATGATTATGGTAGAGGCTTAACTTTATATAAGAAAGTTTGAGGAGTAATGAAAGGCTTGCTTTCAACAGGACAAGGCAGGTAGGTTGTGGATATTCCTCTGGGGTTGTTCAGTTCTGTGATCCCTTTGATTACTGGTCTTTTGACTACACAGTAGAGGATAATGCTCAGTAAATACAGAATCATAGAATCATAGAATAGTTAGGGTTGGAAAAGACCTTAAGATCATCTAGTTCCAACCCCCCTGCCTTGGGCAGAGACACCTCACACTAAACCATGTCACCCAAGGCTCTGTCCAAACTGGCCTTGAACACCGCCACGGATGGAGCATTTACAAATTCCCTGGGAAACCCATTCCAGTGCCTCACCACCCTCACAGTAAAGAACTTCCTCCTTATATCCAATCTAAACTTCCCCTGTTTAAG
>WYDI02006160.1:7614-43858 GCA_009867235.2 Psittacus erithacus | reverse complement strand
GTTACTGGACTGTTCTTATCTCAACCTGTGGGAGTTGCATTCTTTCGATTCTCCTCCCCATCCCTCCGGGATTGGGGTGGGGGGGGAAGGACAGGTTGTGGGGGGAAAACAAGCAGGCTACATGCTTTGTCTAATTTATGACTAAGCTTAAACCACGACAATGACCTACCAGCTTTCTATAGAAATTCACCTTTTCCCATCAGTGTGTGAGAGGAGTATGGTGAAACAAAGTAAGATTTAACAGCACTGAAGGTTGATCATCTGTTTCTCCACCATCTCAGTGAAGATTTTGCAGCCATCCTTTTCCCTCCCATGCCAGTTCCTCAGCTGCAGCTTGGAGGGCTGAACTTGCTTCATGATAACAGTCAGTTATGCAAACATAGAGCTGAGTGAGATTTGTCAATCACACTTTCAGCCTCCTTCAGGCATGCTTTACTAGTTGACAGCTATTTGCAGTTGGCAGGCCAGCAAAGCAATTACCTACAGGACTGGGAAGTGAACTAGCATTGTGCACACCTAAAGCAAGATTAGCAACTGACATGGTACTGCAAACCCTTCCAGCTTCTTTTTGGGTTTATTTATTTATTACACATATAAAACTGTACTAAGCATGTCCAGGCTACTACTGTACTTCATTCCAAAATGCAGGAAATTTTACAGGGTTTGCTCTGTGATTTGTTTTGCTCCAAGTGCCAGTGGCAAAGAAGCTGTTTTTGTAAGTGCTTTGAAAACAAGTTCCAGCAAAACTGAGCCTTATCAGATCCAGTTGAAAAAGGCTGCAAACACTGAATAGTGTAACAGGTCTGTTAAATTTTAATCAGGGTTACATAAAAGATTGTTCTTTAAGTGGCACGTATTGACATTGTTCTCACACCTATTAACTTGCAGCTGGAAAGTGAAAAGGCCAAGAGACAGGTAAAATCTGTGTGTGTGTGTTTGTGAGCATGTGTGAAAAAACTTTTAGGTAGGTTATGGCAGAGTCACAGAAACCTTTCTGCAGCAGCCTTTTCCGCGTGGGGTGGTGTGGGGAAATGGTGCCCTGCAGGCTAAAAGTTATGTAATTCAATAGCTCTTTTGGGGAAAGAGTCCTTGTTTTGGGGACCAGTGGTCAATGCGTTATGGATCTTTTTCATGTAAGTTCAGAGGTGTAGTGAGGTTGTGCCTAGAAGCCCACATGTGGCCTGAGCTGGGAAGATTGATAAGTAACTGCAAGGAGATGCAACACATACACTTGGGTAAATGACAGCAAGCATTTAGCTTACTGCAGGTGGAAAAATTTAGTTTAGCTGGCCACGTACAATTCTAACTAGTGTTTTTTAAAAGTACGTGCTGTTGGATGCTTTCCTTTGCAAAGGAGGTGCAGTTACTGAAGAGGAGAAACACATAACAACACACATAAACTCAAATACCACTCCTTACAGCTATAGGATTACACTAGTGCAGCCTAGGAAAAATGAAAAGACAGTCTAGTGCTTTAGTTTTGGGGGTCTTTTGGAGTTCTGATGGTATTTCTTACCTACAGTGAAACTTGAAGTAAGGATTTTTCCAAGTGAGTAACCTCTCATCTTTAGAGTACTTACAAGACTTCTCTTCTAATTAAGTATTTTAAAAGGACATGGAATTGTTGTAGGGAATTAAAAAAAGCTTTTTGTGTGTTGTAAAGTCACACTTCAAGATATTGTAAGATCTAAGAACAAGTAGTTCTATAGTGTGCCAAACAGGTAATTTACATACCTGTGATGCCTGTTAATCTACATCAGAGACTTTTCGTATTTACACCTGTGCACCTCAGATGATAAAATGGCCTGAGGCATTTGGTTCCCCTTTTGGTTTCAAAAGGTGTTTCATTTGCATTGGGTATGCCTTCACTTAGATACAGCACTTCTTAAATTGCCGTGGGTAAATTTTTCCTTAATTCACTTTTTGCCATGGGAAATAACTATTGATCAAAATCCCAGGAACACTGCTGTAGCTAAAAGTTTAAAAGGCAGGGTGAAGTGGTAAGACCAGCTGAGAATGATACATGTGCAAGAATCAGAAGCAACAGAATACAAAACAACATCAAGAGCTGAAGGGCCAAACTTTCTTTTACCTATTGGCTGCTAAGTCTTGGGAAGCCAGACATCCTTCCTTGTTTATTGTAGTCAGTTCCCAAAGACAGCTAAGGCTGTCTTTGAGGCTGTGTCTTCAACTGAGTGAAGTCTCAAAATGATGGATAATGCAGTCTTCATCTGTGAGGAAGGATCAAAAAAGGGTCAGAAATAGGGAGATGACCCTCCATTTTGTAACAAAAGGTGTGCTTTTATTGAAACTTCAGCTAGGCCCATCCATGGTCCATGAAAGCCAACCACACAATACAATCATATGGTATGCTGACCAAAAACAATTCTCAAACCCACACTTCACACGTTTTAGTAGTGATTATTAAAGCCGACTTCCTCTCCACTGTGAATGTGGTCTTAAACTTGGTTGCACCAAAATTGGGTAGGTTATTGCTTGTGTACACTGTACAGCATTATTTAATTAGGAAAATGTGCTTGGCAGGGGAGAAATGGAAGCTGGAAAAGACAGAATCCTTGTCAACAGCTCATGTGGTTCCCAAAAAAGCAGGGTGAAAGTATGTGGAAGACAGATGGTAAAACATTGTGTGAATAGTGGTATATGTGGTTGCTGACAACCCAAGAAGTGAGGATGAGTAAAGGTATTCAACTGAAAACTTTAGGAGCCACATGTTATGCTATCCTATCTCAGGAGAGGTGCAGGAAGGCTTGGCATTGTGTTTCTGGTGCTCTGTATAATCAATTTTCTAGTGCTTGCAGTGCATCTAAAGCATGGATCAGAGAAGCCAAGAAATTTCCTGCCTAGGTATTTCTGCTGACAACAGCTAACCTGGGGAAATTGTGCTCTGTCCTTAAGAATCAGTAGGGAGATCTGGTAAGCAGTCTCCTTTCGGTTTTCATGAAACAGCAAACTTGTTCCACACATTTTAGAGACACACCTGAGGTGTGGTTCAGATGTGTGCATTTTGATCCCTAAAGCCCAGTTAAGATTAAGCAGGGACACCACCATGGTAAAACAAAAGGAGATGTCTTTTGCAAAGTGCGGTTATGCCAGGAATTATGCGGTTATTCAGGCTTTGTAGCCCTCAGACGAGTGATGAGGCAAGCTGAAAGCAAGCAGCACACAGTCGGAAACATGGGTAATGTTTAAAGCCAATGTCAGTTCTAGAGAGCAATAGTATAGGTATTATATGCTTTACTGATAGGCTTCTAAACTAGGTGATGTGGGAAGATAAATCTGAATTTAATCTGGAAAGTCTTCCCTCTCCATCTGCATAATTACTGTTTCCCTCCTTGCTTTTTATGAAGACCTATAATTACTACTTCAGTGGATAAAACTGTAACTAGACGTAAGACAACTACAGTAAGCAGCTGTCTTTGCATTAATGATTACATCAAGCTGGGCAGATCTGAATCAGGTTTGTAAAGTGTAAGTTTACTCTGCAGCCAGCCCAACTAAAAGTAACACACCCCTTACCATCTGCTCAGTGGAAGATTCCAGCCATAGTGCTGCAAGCATCCCCTGGATCTAATGTTATAGAAAAATAATTGACTATGGTCAAAATGCTTTAAGGGATGATCTGTCCAGTGGGTGGCACCAGGGCTTTCTGGGCCAGAGGAAGGGCTCATTTTGCGTCCAAATGTATATTTTTAAGCCAAAGAGTATTTGTGATGCTAATCCAGCGATATGATTCCACCCATTAAATAAATTAATGAACTTTAACAGGAACCTTATTCAAATACCCAAGCAGAATATAAAGAAAATCCTCACAAAATACTTTTATTTATCTGGAACAAAGATGATGTAGATTGCCGGAAAAGTCTGGCATATGTGAAGGACTGTCTGCTATTGCAGACAATGTGGTGGAATTCAGGAGTTTATTTTAGCTTAGACAGAGGCTTCAGGTATCATCCTGAAGAAGTCATACAGTTAAAAGGGTCAGAGCTACCAGTTAAGGTTATTCTGATGCCTTGTCTTTGCTAACATCTACCTACCACATCGCTCTTCACTTGTGACTTGATTATTCCAGGAGACTTGGAAAGGCATAGCAACAGGCGATGCAGGTAACCTGGAGATGCATTTGTAAAGTATGTTTCCAAAGAATTGGATTTGTAGGGAGGAACTTTTGTTTCTGAAGATATCCATTTTATTTGTTTTTCAGTGTAGTTATTCTCAGCAAATTCTCATGTGGCTCCTTCAGCTGACTGCTCTTGTGGCACAGCTTCAGCTTCAGTCTCCTCCAAAAGGTGTCCAGTTTGGGGGATGAGCTATAAGAGGTGAATTAGCATGGCCAGAAGCATACCACACAAGTAAACTCCCCATCCAGACTGAAGTGCTAATGCAGGGAAACCCAGACAAAAGTACATATACTTGTAATAAAGATTTGACAATATAAGGTAGCTGTTGCTATCAATCAAAATTGTTGAGAATTTTTTGAAACTGTTTAACCAACAGATTTGTTATTGTATCTGTATCTTGATAAAAAGAGTTAGTGTTTAGCTGAGGTCCAAGTCTAACCTGTTTCAGATGAAGGACATAACAAATGTATTTGCATGTAAGAGGCTGTGTGAAAACAGGGAGCAGCCAGGCTTAGGTAAAGCTTGTCCAATCTTATACAGAACAGCATCCAAGCGATAGGATTTAAGCATGTGCTAAAGCATGTCCTGTCCTGAACATAAATGCTTCTATGTTTCATGGCCATAAAAAAAGGAGGAAGGATCTTTTTTTCTTTCACACATTTTAGAAAGAAAAAAAATAGATGGTATTCAGGAAATGCCATTGAAATACACATCTGTACAACATCCAGAGTCTGTCCCTCTAAGTTACTACTTGGCCACTGCAGTTTCACAAATCAGACTTCAGCTTAAGGTATTGAGCCACTGATGAATCACAAACAGCATTTGAGAAGTGGTATTTGCCTCTTTGCCAAATATTAATCATCATTCCTTTGAATTGGACCTAGGACCTGTACCAGTTACACTGAGTTATAGAATCATAGAATAGAATCACAGGATAGTTAGGGTTGGAAAGGACCTTAATATTATCCAGCTCCAACCCCCTTCCATGAACAGAGACACCTTCTACTAGCTTAGGTTGTTCAAAGCTCTGTCCAACCTGGCCTTGAATGCTGCCAGGGACAGGGCAGCCACAGCTTCTTTGGGCAGCCCATTCCAGTGCCTCATTGCTATCAGGATAAAGAACTTCTTCCTTTTATCCAACCTAAATCTCCCTTGTTTAAGTTTAAAACCATTACCCCGTGTCCTGTCAGGAAATGAGGTTCATATACAAGATTGTAATGTAGAACTTCTAGGAAGGTGCACTTACCTTCTCTATCCAGGAAAGCTGCAGTGCTGCAGGGAGGAGCAACTGGAAAATCAGCAAAGCCCAGATTTTATTTAGAGCTTCATGGGTTGAAATCAATGCTGTCTGCTGTAGCCAGAAAGTCAGAGATAGTGAGGGAATCAATAAGAGAGTTCAGGCAGATGAGGTGAGTCACAAAAGTTTTGGCCACAATGAGTAGAAATACTACACATGACAGTGATGCTGAAGTCTGAAACCCAGTGTGCTTCTCCGTCAGGGAACGGTTCCCTGCTGCTCTCAGGTGAGAGGGCTTCCAAGAGCTGCACTCCAGCTTGGCCCTGCCATACACTGGGTATCACATCCTGCTCAGAACATGGGCTCTGCACTCTGATGCAGAATTGCTTGTCACAGATCATAACTGCTCTGGAAGTTTAATGCTAGTTTTTGCTTCCTTACCCTTCCCTTCTTTTCTGTGCTTTTCAGCAGCTGCTGAGTATGGCAGAGATAGTTTTTCAAGGGTTGTTAACTCTGTTGTGCCACTTTGACCTGATTAGCTGTGAAGATATTACTGAGACACTACTAGAGCAGTTTTAGGGAAGACCTAGTGAAGTGGAACAATCTTCACTAGATTGCTGCCTTTGTGATCAGTAACTTCTGATGTTGTGTCTTGTGCTTCTATTTAATGGAGACATTGCAGGAAGAGGGTAGATTTTTTTTTTCCTCTCTGCTGTTGCTCTGTGAGTTGTCACAAACCCACAGGTTTTGCTTCAGTATTTCTAAGATTTTAAGATAAAAATTCCAAATTAGGTATTTGAGTCAGATTTGTGAGATATTCATAAATTTATATAGTATAAGTATACACTATATATTACTAAATAGTAATAGTGAATATTTAGTATAAAGATAGTGTACCTATACACTATAGTATACTATACAGACCACTGTGTGATGGTGTAAATATAGTATACAGGTATAAAATATAACAATATATCTGTAAGCTGCATATAGGTGTAACACAGGTCAGTGGAACACATTGGGATGTTTTGTTTCAACTAAAGAACAGAAAGTAACACTTTTAAATTGGTCCTGAAATTGAAAAAAGATGCAGTCTGCTTGTTCAGAATGGAATTATGGATACACCTGATTCAGAAAATAACCAATGGGACTGTATAATTAATTTCCTTATTAGTTTCTGCTTGAAGGAATCTTAATTGGTGCTAAAATAATAGGCCATTTGTGTCTATCATTGAAAAGATTATAAGTTTTTTCTGTCCAAGTAGTTACTTCATGCAGAGGGGAATCATAGAGGCTGCGTGTAAAAATATCTTGATCTTTGACCTTCTTTATTGGAGGTTACGCAACTTTTCCCAGATAATAATTTTTCTGCATTAATGAAACCCTATTGAGCTGTTACTTAATGCTTTGCTCCTGCACTGTGCATTCAAAAAGAGGTCACAAAAGGATTTCCTATGTCTTTCTCATAAAATTCAGTACAACTTTTTGTCCTGAGTCCATTCCCCTTTTCTCAAATCTTAGTGCTTTGGAAATCTTTAGCTTGAGCCCAAACTAAAGAATTTGACTTCCTCTGAATCATGGAAAATGTAATTGCATGCAGAAAACCAGTGATACAAAGGTACAGGTGGAACTGAGCTGCTTAAAAACGACTCTTCAGTGTCATTTAAGGTGCTTTACCTCTCCACTGGGGTGGAAGAGACAATTCAGCCCAAGAAAATTTTCTGGGTTTGTTTTGTCCAAGAATGCTTTTCTGTGCCTTCTACTTAAGAATGTGAAAGTCTTGTGAAAAGGTAACTATCAATGTTTCCTACTTATTTCCTTAAAGGCAAAAATCATCCTGAACATTACCTTGTGAATGCATCTACCTGTTCCTAACTACCTATCAGAGCAGCAGTGCTGGAAGGGAAGGAAAACCATGTCTCTGATTTCACAGGCAGTCTGCACGTGCACTCAGTCTGATGTTTTCAGTGTGTAGAATTTGAACCTATCTTTGTGCAAGCCTTCCTAGTTAATACTGAAATAGCATAGTGGTCACTGTCCAAAAAATAGCAGCTACCACCTGGGATCCTACTGAACAGTGGGACCATTTTCTAAATGACACCAGTTTAATACTGTTGTCTATGCCCAGCCCACTTTCCTTGTATAGATTTAGGGATGGAACAATTTTTAGGGTCTGATTTCCCAATAAATTCTAGGGTAACAAGATGCCTAAATAAATTCTAGAGGTTCTTGAAATTTGTTTTCAATTCGTGGAAGCACTTTAGCTTCACTGAACTCACTTCACACATTTAGGTTTACACCAGTTTTCCTTTTTAGGTTCAGTGCTCTTAAACCTTAGGTTTAGCAGGTGATTGAGTTCTTCTCTCAAAACACATGAAAAGGTCCAGTGTAGGCATTAAAAAAAAAAATCAGGAATCAGGAAGTTGAGAGTGTCAAATGAGTCAGTAGAAACTACAGACACTCCTACCTCTAATCATTTTGACTGTGTATTGCTCCTACAGATTTGAACTCATTAAATCAGCTCTGTAAGACAGTTTATTTGAGTCTTGGTTGCCAGGTATAGTACAATAATGACATTGTATTATGCAAAAAGCTTTTACCTTTTTTACTGTAGTGTTCATTTTGCTGTTCCTAAAACTTGAATTCAGCAGTAGGATCATTCTCTTGTCTCAAAAAGAAAATTGACAGTCCAGCCTGGTTTCTGTCAATTCAGATTCTTTTACCAGGGGATTCTTCTGTTGCTTCCAGGTCTTTAACTTCCCCTGAGTTATTGGAGAAAACTGTGGATAGGATTTCTAGTTGTCGATAGCAAACATTTAGCGTTCTCTGACACTCCTAATAAAAGTCTGTTGCATTCTGGGTATAGGTGCCTGCTCTGGCTGGGTTTTTCTTGTTTGGTTTTTGTAGGGTTTTTTTGTTGTTGTTGTTTGGTTTTTTTTTTTTTTTGGTTTTTTTTGTTGTTTTTTTTCCTATTTGTTTGGTTTTGTTTTTTTTTAATTTAGGAATAGTTACTTTTTTGCAAAATTTTGCTGGACTTGAATGAAGTGAATGCCTGAACTGAGTGACTGCTGAAAACACATTGCTTAAAGCAAGCTGGTAATATGTGACTCCAGCAGAAATGACAGCAGGCATACTGGGTCAGCAAAAATATATTATGGGTTGTTATCTCTGACTATGTTAATGGCCAGGGTTCTGTAATGAGCCATATGGCAGTAACTGCAATTTTTAATTTAAAAATGCTCTATGGAAATAAGCTCCTCCTCAGGTTTGTTGGATTTTTTTTTTCCCTCTCTTTTCTGGTTATTTAATTCTTCAGATTTCTGTTCTCCTCTCCTTCTTGTTAGTACTTTATCAATTATTAACTAAGCCTTCCCCAGCTTCACGAATTAAAAACAGGTGGTGTGACTTCATCAGTCACTCATGATATTTTTGAAGCCTTGTGATTTGCAGCTATAAATAACAACTTCTATTTTCTTGATTTTTTTTCCCAACTATAACTTTATTTGTTACAGTTGTCTAATGATGCATTTATATTATCTGTCACAAACATATTACACTCATACAGATTCAGGCAGGAGTTCACGCTGTTGCACTAAGAAAGGTTTCATGCTTTGATTTAACAAGTAGAAAGTTATAAATTAATTCTGGTACAGTGCTTCTTGGAATTCAGTGTGACCTATGCACAATGCTGTATGTCTAACCTTTTGTCTTTCATTGTTAAGGGCTGAGGAAGAAGAAAACAAGGTTTATTGGTCTTGGGCTTAGATTCTGGAAGTTAAAGAGCAACTCAGTGAGAAAGCTTTTAGTTTGGACCCGCAGTCTGTTTACATAAATGTTCAGTTCCAGATCTTTCAGTCTAACTCGAATGTCCTTGACCTTCTGAGACTCATTTCCCACTCCTGAGTGAAAACAAAATGACAACTGACATGAAGTATCGCTAACCATAGTTCCAATGATGGCCGTGACTCAGATCACATTGAGTCCTGTGGCATGCTTACACTCTTAAACATGACCTTTGTAACTGATAGGTGACAGATGGGAGTACATCTCAGAAAGTTCCACCCCAAGGCCCTCATATATACATAACTTTTCTTTCCCAGAGAACAGGGAGGTAGTTGACATTAAAGCACTACTGAAATTCTTGAAAGTGATTTCTTCTAGGTAACCATTTCAATGACACTGCTTTACTTCAAGACTTGTGGCATTGTCCTGCAGTGTGTGTTAACACAATGTTTGTCTCTACTGTTGTGGTAGGTTAATTGCTGTGGTGATTCTTCATTTTTGTGTAGACTGCATACATTTCTAAAGCAATCAATATGGTTTGCCTTTTCTATTTGTATTGTTGGTCTCTCTACATAGTCTGTTTCAAAATTGTATTACATGAACTCCCTTTTTCCTTTACTGTCAACAACATGGATCATTTGTAGAATCGGTAGTAAATTCTTCCCAATCTTCAAATCAGTTTCAAAACACAGCCCTGCTCCACCAGATGTTTTTGTGTAGTAAAAAGCACATATAATTTATGCCTGTTTCATGTACAAAAATATATAAAAGTGTCTATATATGTCTATATATATCTGAGAGACACAATACGGATCTTTTGCTTTTGTTTAGTGTTGGTTTTCATTTTGCTTTGGTTTTTGTTTTTTTTTTCTTCTTTTCTTTTTTTTTAAGAAGAAACAGTTCTTATGTTTGCTTTTAAATTTTCTGCTAAGTTTTATCTATTAAGAAACTGCATCTTTCTTCTTTGGCTCAGTCCATATCTCAGCCAGAGCAAGAAAAGGGTCTCCTCTTCTCTTAATGGGCCTCTTGTCTTAGGACCAACAAAGTTATTGCTGGGATATGCCAGTTTGAAGGTATTCAGAAACTGATGGAGGTACTTTTTCCATGCTCTACCATCAAATAGTTTGGTTACCTGTGATCAGGCGATACTGGCATATGAACAAGCACATGCAGTACAAAGGCAGTACTATTCTTCTTTTAGGAACTGAATTTATTTCCTGCAGGTACTCCACTTGATGGGTTTTGAAAGGAACATTTGTTAAGTAAGTGCCAAAGCCAACAAAGAAGAAAAGTCATCTGTTACACAAAACAAGCACTTTTTAAAGAAGCAAGCATGTTCTTGGTGTCTGTTGTACTTTAGCTTAAGGCCACCCCATAAATCATATTTGAAAAATCAGTTATGGAAGGTTATGCATACCTGTTTCTATCAGTGCTATGAAATATTCATTTCAATGTGCCTTCTGTTTAACTGAACACATTAATCCTTTTCCAAAGTTATTTTGCGGTCTTCTTTATTTTTAGGCATACTAAGGCGGCTCCATTATCTTGGTTTAAAACTAATTGAGACAAACACAATATATTACGTTATCCCACCCATTAAAACAATGTCAAAGGTTCTCATTGAGAGCATTCAGAAAATTCAGGAGACATTGATTTGTTATTCTACATCAGTTACCTTTCATGGTGAGGTTACAGACAGAACAGCATTGATTTGTTTATTTAAAATGAAATTGCAATGCACGATGCATTCCTGTACGCTTGATTTATGTGGAATATTTTCAGCTGAACACTATGCATTGAACTGTCAAGTTTTTAGAAATTTGCTAAAATATAAAAATGGCAAAGACCAAGTTTGGATTGAAATACACCACCTGTGATGAAATAGCTGGTAGAGTTTATTACAGCATAGGCATAAGCAAATAAATCTTCCTAAACATAAATTACTGTGGCTCTACTAACTAGGCAATCTGGGTTTGGGTTTGGGTTTGATTTGGGTTTTTTTTTTTTAAATATATCTATACTCCTAAAAGGAATGTTAAAAATCTGGAGTTGTAAATATACTAGTAAATTAGAAACAACATGATTTATCTTAAATCCATAGTAGAAAGCTGTCACTGCAGATTACATCCAGGATGGATTTGAGATATGCCTCTTTTATCCTTTCTGTTTGTTGTTTTCTATGTCTCCTAAACTTTCTATTGGCTAGCAGGTGCAGTAAAATACCTGCATATTGAAGTAAGTCTTTCCTTCTCAGCCCTGTCCACCCTACCCCAGAAAAAGATACTGTAATGAAAATATTTGCGTGGCAAAATTGCAAAAATTGTCATTTAATGCATTACCCTAATCTGTGTTCTGTGCTATGCAGTTGAGAAGATGACACTTTGGATTCAGGGTGATGTTTCTCTTTATTAGGTTAAATGTGGCAGTGACTCAGTCCAGAATATGCAGTATTTCTGAGGGGCTCTGAAATGTGACAGAAAAACATGCCACAGCTGTTTGGATTATTCCTTAGCACACCACACTTGGCAGCACAGTTTTGGGTCTCTGTGTGCATTTGGGAGCCAGACTCAAAGGTCAAGGCACAAGAGGAATTTAATTCAAACTAGTTTCTTGATGACCTTGGCTACATCTGGTTGATGCGTGTTATTAGTGCAGCCACTGAGTGATTTGAAACCCAGCTGATGAGAGCTGATTTGTTACCTGTCTTTCGCTTTCACACAAATAATTTGAGTAAACAAGATGCCAGCATTCAAGACTTAGATGAGAAGAGATCTTCTCAGAAAAGAGAGCGAGTTCAGTTTCTTCCCAATGCTGCCTCTTTGGTGTTCCCTGCTGTCTGTCTTACTGCTGATCCTGTGATTCAAGAATGTATTCCCATCACTATGCATGGTCTGAGAGATGTGTTTTCTGGCCTTTCTTGTTCCTTGGGAAAATATCCAAATATGACACATTTCAGTGCTGTCTTCCTGATCCTGCAGCTGGCCTGAAAAACCGGTAGCAGAAAAGAGTGCACATGCTTAACTTTGAATTTTACTGATAACAACCAGGTGATGTTACTTCTGGCAAGCTACAAATATTTGCCTTTCCAACGGTGAGAATCATTCCTTATGGCAACTGGGTAAGACATGAACCTTCTTGCCTTGAGCTGGAATTGTATTTAACCAAAAGTATTTTAAACCATTTTTCTCCTCCACTTCTAACTCATGACCTAACTCACGGTTGCTAAATAAAAATGCAGAAGAATTACCTGACTGCACTGTGATACAAAACATGGCATGGGTGATCATTTAACATGGTAGTCCAAATCAATATTCTTCTCCAGTATTGGATGTAATGATGACATTATTACCAGTGACGATGTTCTGCAATGTATCAATACCTCCTGTGACAGTGAGTGGTGAGCTGAGAGAGAAACCTTAAGTAAGTGCCCTGTCTGGCAGTTCTCAGAACTGGTTATGACCTCCTTTCCTCTGCCATCATGAAAATAGATATTATTTTGTCTTAGACTATTTTACTGGAAGGGGGTCAGTAAAAGTCACTAGTTGCAAGTGACAATTCTACGATAATTCACTAATATATATAATAATGATACTGAATCATCTCCAGAGGAACTCACCCTTTTGACTGTAGCAAAAGACTTTCTAGTCCAGAGCCTGGTAGCATTTGACCCTTCTTTTCTTTATCAAGCCAGAATCCATTTACCCGGTCTAGATGTGATGTGTTTATCCACAGCAGATAAGTAGCCTCTCCTTTGTTAAAATGGAGAGAAGCAAAAGCCTAGCTTGTCCAGGTTACTAGTTTTTATTTGGAAGATTTGCTCAATTTGCCAGTAAGGGGGATTGCTGGCTTGCAAAGTTGATGCATGAAAGCAGCTCTTGGTGCAGAACCTGCTTGGCTTGTTCTTGGCAGTGGAGACAGCCTGTGTGGGAACAAACCACCTTGCCAGTGGCTCTTGGGGAGACACTCCCCAAAGCTTTCCGGAAGAGTGGGGACATAGCTTCCACACAGCCTCTCTGCAAACATTAGGCTTTCTCTAGCCCATCCTTCTGAGACAATGACACAGGCACTTTGGCATCTGTTTTAAAGCAAAAGGCCTTTATGTAAGAGCTTACGAAAGAATGTAGAAATCTGTGAGCCAAGAGCTGAGATCACTATGTATGTTCAAAATAACAACACAAACCAGCCATCTCTAGGGCAACGGTGACTTAAAATACTCAGCATTTGGCTGCAAACATGCAGCAGCCTCTAAATGCTAATTCAACTAATATTAATTCAAAAGGAGCATGACCAGTAGGTTGAGGGAGGTGACTCTCCCCCTTCATCCTGTTCTCATGCAACCCCACCTGCAGTCCTGCATCCAGCTCCAGAGAAGGTCATGAAGACGCTCAGAGGGCAGGAGCACCTTTCCTATGAAGAGTGGCTGAGAGAGTTGGGCTTGTTCAACCTGGAGAAGAGAAGGCTGTAAGGAGATCTCATAGCAGCCTTTCTGTACTTGAAGGTTGTCATCAAGAAAGCTGGAGAAAGTTTTTTTTAGAAGGACATGTAGTGATAGGACAAGGGGGAATGGGTTGAAACTGAAAGATTAGACATCAGGAAGAAGTTCTTTACTGAGTGGCTGGTGAGAAACTGGAACAGGTTGCCCAGAGAATTTGTGGATTCCCCAGCCCTGGAACCATTCAAAGACAGACTGGATCGGCCTTTAAGCAACCTGGTGTTGTGGAAGTTTTCTTTGCCCATGGTAAAGGGGTTGGGTTCCTTCCAACCCAAATTATTCTATGATTCTATGGCTTTAGGCAGCTACTAATTGGTGAGACACAGAGAATAAAGCAGACATGCTGCAAAAGCCTGTCATGGTTTCAGAGAGTATCTTCCAGAATTTTTCTGCGCTCTAGAAATAATTTTCAGTAAAAACAAACTTCATTAAGCCCTTCTGTTCTTGGAGTTTCATGAATGACCTGTTTCATTTGATTAGTCCCTGCTGCTACATACTAACACTTCACTGTTCTCCTTTCTTTAGTTGAAGTACCATTGATGGTTTTGGGAATTTATTTGGGAGAACAATAGAAACCTTTGATGCATGGGTGCTTAAAAATAGTTTGAAAAATTGGCGTCAAGTACCACAGCGAAAATATGAGGCAAAAAAAAGGGCAGGAGGTAGAGAAAAAAAGGCAATTTTCCTTCAATTGGAGTGGTCATACCAGTTCCCATTATTCACAGGACAGCCTTCTTCAAAAGTTCAAGTGAAATAAGAAAACAAATTTCCAAGTTAATAAGATTTTTTTTCTTTCTTTTATCTTTTGTAAATTCTTGCTTAGGAAGGGACATCAGTAGGGGAAAACATTGTTCATTGCTATAGAAATATATCCATGAGGAGTAAAAAGTACTGCCTATTACTACCTGTAACCAAATGTATGTATTGACCAAATAATGGAATTATGCTTAAGGCACCGTGGCAACATTCAGAAACCCCTGATTCCTCATGCTTTTAGATTTCCTGTATATTCTTGGATACTCTGCATATTCTTGGACACACAGCTGTTGCGTTCTTACCACCTTCATTTTTCATGTTAAATTGAAAAAGGAAGAGTATTTCTACACATCAGCACTACCCCGTGTTCCTCTTCTGAGTTCTGTTTTGTGTGACATGCCTTGGCCTTGCAAGCAAACTTAGGTCCTGTTGTGGTAAGGACATATCAGATCACTGAGAATATTGAGCATAGCCTCACAAAAAAAAACCACATTTGTGGGATTTTTGTGATCTGAGATACTTTGAAATAATCTTGTAAGCGGCTTGTCATTGCGGAAGTGGGAATAGTCATGGTCTGTTTCAGCCTTCTTTCAAAATGGGTTGAAGAGACTGTTATGCTGCACTTTCTTAAATTGGTACATCTCTGAAGACCTTCACATGTCAAGGTGCAACTCTGTATATGCCTGTTAGATGGAAAAGGGCTTCACTTGAATAGTTTCATCTCCTCTTTGTATGATTCATGTACACAGCTTTCAAAAACTCATTGAGTGTGTTGTATGAGGGAGAAATCTGTCATTTTCATTCTTGCTTGAAAGCAGCAGGTCACTGAAGGTGAACACTGTAAAGAGGATCTTATACTTGTATGGAATATGGCAGTACAGACTCTCCCACACAGAGTACTCTGCACAGATTACAGGAAAGGAGCACCTGCTGGCTTTCTGGTGTTTGCCAGGACATGCTAGTGCCAGCAAGTGACTTCACTGGAAAAATGCACTGGAAGATGTACACAATATATCTAACTCAGCTTGCCAGATCCTTTGGATTCAACATGTGTTAGCATAAGCATGAGAAAATTGAAGATTTTAATGTGAGGAGAGAAAGGGGCAAATAAGCACACAGATTTTTATACTAAATGCAGACAAGGGGAATAATCATAAAGGACAATTTTTCTCAAGCAGAAAATAATTCATAGGAAGGAGCATTGTCTGTGATATGTTCACACAACTTTGGACAAGGAAATTTTATTACTTTAGATTATACAGACCAAGTAAGGACAATGAAAAAATGGCTCTCTCCAAATGTGTCATCTTCTTAATTTAGAATGTGTGGTAAAGGGGCATGTTTATGTATGAAATATACACATGGGACCTGCAAGGCCGCCTGTGTGTTACAGCAGATGCAAGTTTTGAGTGGAAAACTCATTAATTATTTCACTGCAGCTGTTTCTGAAAATGGTCACAGTAACTTAACAATGCTTAAAAATGAGACTGGATGGATGTCTTATTGCTCCAAGCTATTTCACTCCACTGTATCTTTCCCTCCTGCATTTCTTATTCACATGGAGTATGAGTTCATTAAGATGCTTGTACCTTGGTGATCCAAGGCTATTTAAATGTCATTATGTAAAAATAAAAAAAAAATCTATTGGATGCTTATCTGGAAATATTTTAAGCTGATATATATATACATCTCTATGTCTATGTATCCGTAGGTAGGTAGGTAGGTAGATAGATGGATAGATACATACATACATACATAGACAGATCATGTGCATCAGACAATGCAGTCAGGTAGGTCTTTTAAGTACACTCAAAAATGCCAGTCAGGGGTAGATCCACAAGTAAGTCCATAGAAATGAATGCAGAAAATCTAGATTTCTGCCAGGATGACTCAAATGCAAGAGATTTTCCTACAGCAACAGGAAAATATTTTGAAGAAAATATATTGCAGCAACAGTTGCTTGTAGATTTACTTGATTTTAATGGACTTTTTGGCTAATTCTGACTTGACAATTTTATACAAAACCTTAAAAAAGCAGTGAAGGTTGGCAGGAGGTGCTGTAGGAAGATTTTCCAGCTCTCATTAGCATAAGTACAGCTTAGTGAAAATGGAAGCGTTTTTCAGAATAAATTGTGCTCACGAAAAAGGTCTGTTAACATATGTAAAATAGAAAGATATGGATTGGTCTGAAAAATAACAGTATCTGAAGAACATGGGCTTGGTGAATAAATAGGATCAAAGAAAACATTTGGTTTTTATTTCTCACGAGTTTGTTTTGATTTTCTTTTCATTTTGTTTTTGTTTGAAGTCCACTTAAGACTTTTTCAGATTTACTACAGAAAGCTGACATATGTTCCACAAGATGATCTGGTGTTACTCAAACTGAAACATTATTTGTAAACATTCACAAAAAATACTTCAGTGGGAAGTATAAGGCTTAATACTGTGCTTTTATGGCAGGCTTTACTAATTGTGCATAAGGTATTTGCCACTTGAACCAAGTTTCCAAGGGAACAGAACCAAAATGAATGATGGGATGCAAAAATGGGGGGGATGTTTAAGAATGTAAATAAAAGGAAAACCAGGTAATTTTAAAAATTTCTTTAAATGAATTTAAAGTTATTCTTTTAAGAGCAAATTTGTTATATATGGGGAATTAGGTCAGGCCTTAATCTGTTCGGTGATACAGTCCATTTAATCTCTGATACTGCTTATGAAAGAAAAATGTCACAGTTTTATATGCTAGGGACTGTTAGCAATTTAATCAACTCCATTTCCTTTTCTCTTATACAAAGAAAAATTACAGTGCATCTGCCATATAAAGGAAAGGTGTGTTTTGACCTTTGGGTATTTGCATACTTAGAACAGATGGGCTTCTTAGTCTTGAAAAACTATTTAGACCCCCAGCTTTGACTCTCCTATTCAACTGCACACTGAAGCAAATGCTTTAAAATAACAATGATCTGTTGAATTTATAAGACTTTAGGATGGCTACTCTAAAGGCTCTGCTGAATAGAACTGTCTTTTAATTACATCAGTGTTGGGGACAGCTTGCATAGCTTGTTTCTATCATAAATATAATGAACACACTTGGAGCTCCAAGGAACAAAAGCTTTTTAATATCTTTTGATTATGGAGCGTAGCAGGTGATGCTCTGGGGGGGACACATGGATGGATCAAGTGAGAATGGAAAAGGATGGAGTGGTTGAAATGCACTACGCCTGCCCAGAAATGAAACAACAGGAGGGCAACTTTTGGGGCAAGAGCCCTTCAAAATGGCAAGCAGAAACACTACTGACACATGCTGGCTGTTGAAATGTATTCTCTTCGCCCCCAACCAGCTACACTCACTGACAGGGTGTGGGTGGATATTTTTTCTCCATGCAATGTATTCTGCCACCACATCAATGGCATGACCCACAAGTTGTTTCTTGTTGGTTTATGTTGTTCATTTTTTCTTTAAAGCTAGTGTGAATGCCATCAAGTACTCCACCCCACTCATTTCAATGGGTCTGTTTGGCACCATAACCTGCTCTGAGCTGAAAGACCAGAATGCTAGAATTTTTCCTACCTGTTTTCATAGGTTCTTTCTATCACTCCATAATACTTTTAAGACATTTGAAAGACAAAGTATGCTTTTAAAGTTGTCTGGCCTCAATTTGGACAGGCTTACAAGACACCAAAGTGTCTCCATTACTCAGAATATGCTAAAGATTGTCTTAGAATTTATGAGGTTTTAAATTGTATGAATTTTAGTTTTTGCTGGTGCTTCTCTGTATTACAGCTTAGAAACCGGTAGTTCAACGACTGCAATAGTAAGAAGATCTGTTGCCTCACGTCTAAAAATAGCAGTTGACCATGAAACCATAAAGCAGCAAGATTGCAGAGATGAGAGAAAAGAATGAGCAACTTTAGGGGTTTTGTTATGTAATTTCAAAAAAGTTGACCTATACCAGCTTCCTCAATACCACTGAATTTTATGTGCATTTTTTTGCACATTAATTGCGCAAAATATACTGTTGTGTGCATTTTTCTTCTCAAACTCTGATAATAGAAGCAGCTTCTCACAATTTTGATAAATTAAATCGCACGTGTGGGAATACAAAGATCTGCAAAAGCCTGAAGTCTCTTCATTAGGGTCTTTTTTTGATGAGAGGGAGAAATTTGTTAGCATGAGTCCAGAACATTTATGTTTATTAAGTCAGATACAAAGGTTTAATAAACAAAATCTTCTTGTCCAGCATATTCTCACTATCATAAATTTTATAGCTTCCTCTAGTTTTCATTTTTGAGCCACGTTGTTTTACAAACATTTTTCTGTTTAAATCAAGTTTTCTGTGAATTAATATCAGGAGTAACAGAAACCTAGTTATCTTAATAGTTTTTATATATCTGTGCAATAGTAAGGCAAGCATGCCAAGATGTATCTTCTAAGAGGTCAGATTACAGGTATAAGGTAAAAATAAACTTAAATGGAATAGTTTGCTTGCAGTAAAATGACAAAATTTATTTTCAGTGTGATTTTACTGGGCAGAATGATAACAGATCACATGACTGGTTTTAAAAAACAAAAACATCATTGTCAGGTACTTCAAATTCCCTGCTGATCAGTTGGGTAGCAAGGTTTACTATAAGGGTAGTGAGGCACTGGAATGGGCTGCTCAAAGAAGTTGTGAATGCTCCATCCCTGGCGGTGTTCAAGGCCGGGTTGATCAGAGCCTTGGGTGACATGGTTTAGTGTGAGGTTTCCCTGCCCATGGCAGGAGGGTTGGAACTTGATGATCTTAAGGTCCCTTCCAACCCTAACTATTCTATGATTCTATGAATACAAGAAAAATTTGGCTTAAACACTCCTTATCATTAGGTTGATTTATTTCAAACTAGGCAAAATGACATCAGTGATAACTAAATTGTTAAAAAAAAAAAAGAAAAAAGAAAAGAAAAAGAAATCAGAGCAATTTTATTTCTCAGAGATATTTACACCAGGTGAATCATTTTGACTGCAAGGCAAAATACTGCAGCATTAGCTATCTGCAGCTGTCGATTCTGACTGCAAGGCACTGAGTCTGCTGGCTGTAGTAATTTGTTTGTTGTGTGGCCACCGTGAGCTGCTCAGGCTCCCATCTCTTTGAGAGTGCCCTAATGATGAGACAGCTGCCAAGTAACCTCCTGTGTGCTTTGGACAGAAATCTCTGTCTGAAAGTGTTTCTCAGTGCCTTGTTTGTGTTTGTCTTGTCACCACAGTAACAGGAATTGTATTTTTATGGCTCTATTATACATCATGTCTTTTCCCCCTGATGACCTTGTGTCCTACTGATGACTTTGAGCTTGTAAATTTTTGGTTGCAAACTGGCATAATGGAATACAGTGGCATGTTTCATTGAAAATAATTGAGTATTTTCTTAGCATAAAAAAACATATTTGGCTTTAAAAAAGAAAAATAAATGCTGCTTGAGAGAGGAAACAAGAATGGAAAAATGTGCTTGCATTTGCATGTCAGATCTGCTGACTTTGCCTTAGACACAACATTCTTAGAAACATCTCTTGCCAGAAATTACAAGACAATTGGGTTTTAAAACGTTTTCAAGCAGAGCAAATAACTACTTTGAAATTATTTCTTTTCTGAAATAAAAGGTAGCAGACCAAGTTTTCAGAAATTACATTTTAGTGTTAAGAAGTTTCTCACAGTCCAGTGTGCTTTGTGCTAGGTGAGGGAGTTGTAGTGGTATTACCATTGCTGATTTATAAAATCTCTATTGCTGCAGCTCTATGGAAAATGAGAACCCTGTTATACTAGAGGCCTTGCCCTGAATGAAAGCCCAAGTGATAGAAAAACAAAAAAACCTCTCCAGCTGAGCACAGTTGTTTACACATAAAAATACAAACAAGGTACTGAAATACATTGGTAGAAAAATGGGCATTTAACTGCAGACTGTTGGATCAAAGCACAAGGAAAATTGGGTAGATGAACTAAACTAAATTAACAACTTCAAAGTTTTCTGCAGGATTCAGTTAAAAACTTTGTATGCAAAATACACACTTAAAATCAATATGGATTTAATGCTGCAAGGATGCAAGTGCTACTGGGGCATCTCATTTCTTCTGGCCTTTCCCAAAAATGGTTGCTGTGTGGGTGAAGAGCTGCAAGAGAGAAGAATATGTGCTCCAGCTGGAAGTGAGGGGGCTGCTTAAAGAGCAAGGCTGTTTTAGTACTGGTACATCAGCTGCATTATTGTATGAAGTACAATGCTGCTTTGCACAGGGAGACATGGTGACAAGCTCACAAATTACCACCAAGTAAGTCACATCAGGTTCTTTTCTAATATATACACACTGATTTCTGTAATAGACAAAAGTAACCCCTTGTTTTCTTCCTTTGTGTATGCCTGCAAATTATATGGTGATAGAGATGATATAGCTAGGATATTTAACATCAGTTTTGAGTGTACCAGCACAGCAGCACTGAAACATATTTGTGATTTCAATGGAAACCATATAAATAAGTAAACCATAGCCGCTGGCAGTGGAAGGTTTGGCATGTATATTAGAAGCAATTTCACTGCTGTTAAATGTAGAGTGCATGCAGCACTAGATAATTTACTATTTAATTCCAGTAACAGAGCCAAGCTACCAAAAACATACTGCTGGCCTTGCAAATTGAACAGAAGCAAATCAAGCAACAAGTATCTGCTGCTCATGCAGTGCTGCTTTGGGGAGGCCTGATCTTGCTGTTTTAACTTAATACATCTGTAATTCAAGTTTTGTTAAGAAGCTAACTACAGCGTTATTGCCAATGCGTTATGATTAAATCTGGGGCTATTGTTGCCTTTGTATTTTACACTGAATTGTAGCAGCTATTCCGCAAATAGATAGCTAGAGTTAAGACTGAACATTGTGTTCAATCTTCCATGGTAATTTTTCTCCGTTTTTGTGAAACTGTTAGTCGTAATCCTTTCATGGGCATTTTGGCTTCATTAATTACTCATAAAACAAAGCTAGGATTTTGTGGTACTTAACAACAGGTCTACTGAGTGGGCTGTAGAGTACAGCTGTCCTTTTCCAGCAAACCTTGGGTTCAGAACACTGACATGCTGTAAACACTGTACCATAACATCCCCGTAGGAATATCTTCCCAGCATGCAGAGGAATAGAGGCCAAAATTCAGCTCCACAGTTTGGAGAGGATTAATGTCAAACACAGTAGATAGTTGTGTGCTCTGCAAGGGGGCAACATAGGAATGCAATGGTGAAAGCATAGTGGCTGTTGCCTTTCAGGTTAAAGAAAGGCAGCAGTCACTTCATTCCAGGGAAAGTTTGACAGGGCTTAGTTCCCACTGGTGAATATGGGAAATCTGTCTGAAAGGGAGTGAAAGCCTACCTATGCATGAGACTGATTTCCATGCCAAAAAAGGCAGAATTATTAGCATGAGGTTAATGGCTCTTCTCTTTTTATAAATGCTAATGTTAGTTTATTGGGAGAAACAGAATGGCAAAAGTGCATCTTTTCACTTGTTTTTCCTGTAGATTTCACCTGAGAAAAACTTGGTGTTTAATAAATGTGTTATGTATTTTTCAGACTTATTAGACTGTTTTGTGAAGTAAGACTTTTCCTTTTTTTTTTTAAATTTTATTATTTTATAACTTTTATCTCCCCTTGTGAGGGCATCAGGGACCTCTTTTAAAAATAACAGAAATTAAGTTTGAAAATAATGATCCTTCACAGCCACATGACCTAACCTTTAAATGAAGAGGCATTTGGGAAGAGTTGGGATTGATATTCAGTACTGGCTGCAGATAGAGTAGGAATTTTCAACAGGCCCAAAGCATGGTTTAAAGACCCCTGAATACTGAAAACATACTGTAAGATAAAATTGTGCCTATTTTCTGCCACTGTCAGCTGGATTTAGGAGCTAGACTTGGGATGAGTGGATGGATGATTATTCTGTTACAGCTGTGACTCTTCATGTCCTGTTTTCTGTTTGATAAACTACAGAATTTGGGCTTGTGAAGGACACTCATCTTTTTGGCATAATGAAATAGGAATTTTAAGACTTCATTTTCAATGTTTCGAATTTTCACCTTATTGGTCTGGGCTGACAGGCAACGTAGTGATGGCATTTATACATTGCGTAGCATGTTCTGTGAAGTACTAAATTGCACTCTCTCTTTTTTTAATATCTCACTGTCTCCAAGCAAGTTACAAATTGTTCCATAACATCTTTTAGACATTGATCTTTGGAGGAGAAGAAGAGAAATACACAGCGCCTGTCTTCTATGACTAAAAACACTGAGTCAAAGTAAAAAATTCATTCCCCACTGAGCACTGACCATCAGAACCACCGCAAAAGGGAAAGTAAAGTTGCAGCTGATAGCTGAAAAATGGCACAGAAGTTATACTTTGGCTGAAGTATAGATCTGCAAAGCAGAACTAGGCTTACCCAAGAAGAGCTTTACACTGTTAGTAGTCACAAAACCATTAGTGTTACTACTGTAAACTGCACTTAAAGCTGGTTTGTGGGTGTCAAAATTATACAGGAATTTTCATGGGCCATCAAAATGTGAACATTGGTCTTGCCAATAACACACCAGTATGTGTTCTTCAAAGATGGTGTCAGTGTGTTCCTGGGGAAGGAGGGAGAAAGGCTGGAGTGGGGGAACAGATATGTGGGGACACGTGTGGCCACTTTGGAAGGTGCTGAGGATTAGGAAGGGTCCGTGAGAATTTTGTGGGCTGTGGGATGAGAAGGGTTTAGAAGCTGTACTGGGACAGAAAAAGGGATGTGTGGTAGGTTTACCCTGGCTGGATGCCAGGTGCCCACCAAAGCTGCTCCGTCACTCTTCTCCTCAGCTGGTCAGGGGAGACAAAATACAAAGAAAGGCTCATGGGTTGAGACAAGGACACAGAGATTACTCAGCAATTACTGTCAGGGGCAAAACAGACTCGACTTTGAGAAATAAGTTTAATTTATTTCTAATTGAAATCAGAGTACAATAATGAGAAAATTAAGTATTAAAACACCTTTCCCCTCACCTCTCCTCTTCTCAGGCTCAACTTTATGCCTGATTTTCTCTACTGGCTCCCCTGCCAGCAGCATAGGGGGACAGGAGGAAGGGGGTTGTGCTCAGTGCATCACACATTGCCTCCCCTGCTGCTTCCTCCTCACTGTCTGCCCCTGTCCCAGTATGGGGTTTCTCCCATGACAGATAAACCTTCACAAACTTCTCCAATCTGGATCCTTCCCACAAGCTGCAGCTCTTCATGAACTTCTCCAGCGTGGGTCGCTTCCATGGATGCAGTCCTTCAGGAACAGACTGCTCCAGTGCGGGTCCCCCACAGGGTCACAAGTCCTGCAGCAAACCTGGTCCAGTGTGGGCTTCTCACTCCATGCGCCCACAGGTCCTGCCAGGAGCCTGTTCCAGTGTGGACTCCTCTACAGGGGCTACAGCCTCCTTCAGGGACATCCCCATGCTCTGGAGTGGGGTTCTCCACGGGCTGCAGGGGCACAGCTGCCTCACCATGGGCTGCACCACTGGCTGCAGGGGAATCTTTTCTCCAGACCTGGAGCACCTCCTCCTCTCCCTCTGCACTGACCTTGGTGTATGCAGAGCTGTTTCTCTCTCGTGTTCTCACTGCAGAGAACACATGGGCTGCTGGTGAGCAGGGCTTTTTTCCCTCCTTAAATATGTGATCCCAGAAGCACCACCACCATCACTGATGGACTGTGCCTTGGCCAGTGGTGGGTCCATCTTGGAGCCGGCTGGCACTGGGTTTGTCAGAAAAGTGAATTTTCTCACAGAATTGACCCCTGTAGCCCCTCTGCTGCCAAAACCTTGCCACACAAACCTAATGCAGGATAACTCCTTCTTTCTTTCTCCACCTGCAGCAGGTCTTATTTGGCTGTCACATGAACTGGGAGGGAAGGGGGAAGCTGTTTCTGCTACAGGCAAGTCAGAAGAAGAGACGAAGCCCAAGCAGGACTTTGAGCTGCAGAAAACCTGCACCACGCCCTAGACAAGCTGCCTCTGATGAAGAGGCAGAGACTTCTGTCGCTGGAAGAGCCCTCCATTGCCTACCCTGCTGCCAGCCGTCACTGAATACAGTAAGGACAGGTCAGGAAGGGTGAGATCAACTATTTGGGCCCCTGAGATTTCCCAGCTGGTGGCTCTGTGCCTGCCTCCAGCGCACATCTGTTCCAAGACAGGCAGCAGGAGGGACAGTGCCAGCTCCCTGCTTTTACCAATTTGCCACTAGGACTAATTACCCAGCTTTTTAAATATCACAGTCTTGCCTGAGCAGCCTTTTAGCTTTTTCTTGGTCTTGATGACTGCTATGCAACAGTTAGGGGTGCAAGGGAGTTGTCTGACTTCATATTCAGTCCTGAACCCTTTGACTCAAGCAGGTCAGTATGCGACATGTTCAGGAGCACCTGCATTGCTGACAGTGACTCCTGAAAAGCTACTTAGGTTTTTGTTTAACCTGAAATACTGAGTCTGTATTTGGTGTATGTAGCTTTCCACGGCAAGATGAAGAAACTGCAAGGAACTGGGACTGTTCACAAGGCTCACAAATAAGGACTGGCTTGCAAGCTGCTGGGTGAAGGGTGTCTGAATTCAAATGTAGCCACAACAACAACATACTGATCTCATCTCTTAAGCAGCTTCTGGTACTGGTTCACTTGAAAGAGTCTCACTGAAAGAGAAGGCTGTTGACTTAATAAGTCTTCTGATTAAAACAAAGGCTTGTGTTTGACCTCAGCTCACTCTTCCATCATCTGGTAGTAAATTAGGTTTAATTCATTACATTAGATGCTAAGTTTAAAAGTCTAGTTGCCTTCAAGTGATTATGTTAAGATCACCTCTGAGCACAAAACAGACTTTGCAGTTGCTCTGAAGTGGCCCTGAGTTGGGAACTGGGGCTCTGCTTTGCAGATGATCTTTTTTGCAAGGAATTATGAGTTTGGTCCCACTCTTTTAAATCATGTGCAGTAAACCGTGCATGTATGTAGCACCACAGATCCTCGGACAGCAAAGCTGGAATGGCGTTAATGCTCAAATAAGCCCCTACAGTGCTGATGAAGACCAAAAGAGCTATAACATGCTTTGCAGAAGTGGATGGTGTTTTTTTCCATGACGCAGCCTGTAACAGCTATGTACTGCTATTTGTGACTCTAGAGGAGGCCTTTGAGTACATCCCCTCCAAGTGTAGTAAAGATAACACAGTTTCACTTCACTATAGCCTAAACAGCAAACTAATAATGGCCTTTGCCTTGTATGACCCAACTTTCTTAAATTTTGACTGTATAACTTCTCTTCACTAGTAAATAGCTACCTGGTGTTGTTTTTGAGCTGAAATCCCAGAGAGCACATTTACTGAATAATGGATGATCTATGCAGCAACATATGGACCAGTCATTAAAAGGGGTTCCCATTATCTAATTAGGGATAGTTCTCTGTTTGCCTTTCCGCACAGTGAATTAATGCTTGGCTCACAGCTCTGCTTCTCAGCTTCCCCAGGATCTTTAGTTCAAAACCAGGCTGTAACTTTAAGTGACCCAAGATGACCTGTTTGTAGCAAATTCTGCCTCTCTGCCCTCAAATGACTGCGCCTTCCCAAGTAGCCTTGAACCTTGGCTGGCTGCCTGAGGAGCACATGGGGTTCATTTCTCCTTGCAGGTCCACCAGACCAGCTGCTGGGTGTCTATTCGATCACAGACAAGCCTGATAGCTGCAAAAGGAGGGAGGGAAGGAAGGGAGGAACTGGTGGGTAGCCGTCCCTTGGGAGCATGAAAGTGTTGTATAATTTTAAATGTGACCTAAAACAAGTTAAATCTAAGATTATGCTGATAAAGGATTCAGACCCAAAATTAAAAACTGTTTCTAACATTCATGTTTTCTTATTTGCTTTTTGAAAAGCCTGTCTTACACTTTTCATTTTTGATAACCTTCAATTTACCATGCTTTGTTTGGGTACCTGCTATGCAGACTGTAGTTTCATAATTTAAAACTTGGAAATACTGTTTTTATGTCTGTATCTGACAGAATTGACAGAGGATCAAAGCTACAGTAACTAAAGCCTAATAATTCAAGAGAATAAAGTTTATACTTGTTGTGGTTTAATCCTAGCTGGTGACTGAGCCCCACACAGCCACACACTTGCTCTCTCCCTGTGGGATGGAGGAGAGAATCAGAAGGGTATAAGTGAGAAAATTCCTGGGTTGAGATAAAATAAGTAAAGCAAAAGCCACCTGCAAAAAAAAAAAAAAAAAAGGCAGAAACAAAAAAAAAGGAATTAGTTCACTGTTTCTCGTGGGCAGACAGGTGCTCAGCCATCACCAGGAAAGCAAGGTCCACCATGCGTAGCGGTTACTTGGGAAGACAAATGCCATTGCTCTGAACATCGCCCCCTTCCTTATTCTTCCTCCAGCTTTACATGCTGAGCATGATGTCATGTGCTTTGGGATATCTCTTTGGGCAGTCAGGGTCAGCTGTCCCAGCCCCTTGCACACCACCAGCCTGCTTGCTGGTGAGGTGGTGTGAGGAGCAGAAAAGGTCTTGATGCTCTGTAAGCACTGTTAAGCAGTAACCAAAACATCCCTGTATTATCAACACTGTTTCCAAAACATAGTCCCATACCAGCTACTATGAAGAAAACTAACTATCCCAGCCCAAACCATCACAATGTTGTGAACTGCTATAGGTAAAACTCCCTTTCATGAAAATATGTGTCAAGTTTTCTTTGTAGTTCACTGCAAACCTCATCTAGAAAAAAATAGGAACTCAAATTTATAAAGCTTTAAAATATTTTTCCACTATATCTTGCTAATGTTATATAAAGAATTAAAACAGAAAAGTGCAACCAATCAAAGAAACAAACAACAACAAAAAGCCCCAACCAAAATCCAATTAAAAAAAACAACAAAAAACCTAAACACCAAACCACACAAGTTTTCTTCAAATTAAAATAATGTCATCTGTCTTTGATGAATTTCTATTCTTCCTGGCTTTTGAAGAAAATATAAAAGGCTGCATAAAATTCCTGTGTATTTCTCACAGTTAAAGCATCTATATGCTCTCAATTTTTCAATGTGGAGGTGCTTTTCTAAGTAGCAAATATAATACCTAGAAGTTATTAAATCTAACGGTAGTGCTTGACGTTTTTTAAGCAATTAAGAAACAGATTATTGCAAGATCCTCAAAATTATTTACACTGCCACAAGGAAGCAGTTATTTCACTCCATAACCCCATAATAGACTCAGGAATCTCTCAGTGAAGGGAGACAGCAATGTGCAGTATACAGAATGCAATCGTGGGTTTATGTGAACACACTTTGTCCATTGATTGTCAAGTATTCAGTTTGGATACTTTCTCTCTGCCTGTATTTAAGCAATCACAGAGGAGCAAGTCCTTTGAGCTTGGTGCTGATATCCAGGGATGGTCCCATGACAGTATCCCAGCAGGAGAACTGCTATGTGGAAAAATGATGACAGCATTCTCCAAAGCAGTTGACATCTGGGGTAGCATGACTTGCTCTTGTTTCTCAGTGCCTTGGGCACTTCATACTCCAAGACCTAACATTTGCTGAAAGCTTTGTTTTAATGTTTTCAGGGACAGTTGATTAGTGGTCTTGGTAATTATCAGGTTTTAGAGCTCGCTAACCACGATCTCATCTCATATTTAAATGAGGTGTGTGGGGCTTTTTGTTTTGCTTATGCTGAAGCCAGTACTGACCATCTTTGTCTTAACAGCTAGAGGGTGGCTGAAATCTGTACTGGGCCTGGATGGGATGGCATTAACCTTCTTCATAGCAGTCTGTATCTATGGTGATACATTTTTGATCTGTGACTAAAATACTGTTAATAACACACCAGTGTTTTAGCTGTAGCTGACCAGTGCTTATGCAACAATGGGATTTTGTTTTCTCCTACTCTGCCTCACCAGTGATTAGGCTGGATTTGCCCAAATAGGCTGGGAGAGGACACAGCCAGAAATGCCGACCCAAACTGAACAAAGAGGTATCCCCTAACATATGATGTTGTGCTCCGCAATAAAAAGCAGTGGAAACAGGAGGAAGAGGGTGTATTTATGGTTATGACATTTGTCTTTCCAAGTAATCATTAGATGTGATGATGCCATGCTTTCCTGGAAGTGACTGAACATCTGCCTGTCACTGGAAAGTAGTGAATTAATGTATGGTTTTTTTCTTTGCTTGCACATATAGCTTTTTCTTCATCTGTTTATCTGTCTTTATCTTGATTCTATGAGCTGCTGAGTTTGTGCTTGGCCATTGATCAGGGTCAACCCAAAATAAAATCATAACTTATACTTTTCATAGATTATTGTCAGAACAAAAATTTTTCTGTGGCTTACTGCTCCAAAGGAAGGGCCTGCTGTTCTTAAACCCAGTTATTGGTGATTGCCTAGTGATTAGGCTTATCACTAGGCAAGGGGACCAACAACATTATCCTGTTCTGGTAAGAAAGAAGTTCAGTTACTCATTTTACTACCTAGAAACAGAGTTACAAAAGAACAGCACATGCAGTTTCTACACATAGTGGTTTCTGAATAGTATGTTATGGATCAGAACGTGCTTCCCATCATGTTTTTTAATGCAGATGATGGGGGCATTTCCTTTCTTTTACTGAACATCATATTTCTGTTAGGGGGTTCCTCGGCTGATTTATGTACTGTCATTGTTCTTTAGCATATAGTCTAAATATGGAATACAGCTTGATGACTCAGGGATAGAAGAACTCAGAATACAGTATACAACAGCAACCTAGTTAGCTTCTGGGATGTCCTGGCCAAGGGGTTGCCAGAGGTCTATGTTCTGCAGCATCTTAATTCAGGCTGGTAGACTTCAATAAACTGCACAGTATTGCTGGTTTCTATTTTATCTTCTAAGCCATACTACAACAATGCTATAAAAGCATTTTTCAGAATTACTCCTCTAGGTTACTGTTGCAATTCTAAACTCAACCGGTGTTTCAGAGATGTCATTTTTATACAGTGATTTTTTGTTTTATTTTATCTTTTTAACATGTTTTGGGGGATAAGCATAAGCCTTCCACACTGACAAAACTTATTTCCAACACATTTTATGTTAGCATCATTGTGTGCTATGGTATGTAAATACATTGTAATAACACACCAAGAATTCATGCTTGAATTGGATCAGTAGATATGTGAATCCTGAAAAGTTGTTATCCTGCAGTTTGTGAACAAGTTGGTGCAGCTATACACAAAACACACTGCAACTTGCTAATTACTATGTCTCAGTTCCTCAAAGCAGTAGCTTCTGTAAGGGGGAACAGCGCTGGCAATGAAGACCAACTCATAAAGCAGTCATAGACCACTTAAACAGTTCCAGGTTATCTATGCATACATGGATTTATACAGGTTTGGGCAGAATCCTTTGTCAGTTGACCCAGCCAATTGTGAAATGATCTTCTGTTCCCCATTTGAAGAATCTGAGAAGTTCTCCACTTCCTCCTGGAAAGAAGAAATACTTGGCATACTTCTAGGCAAGGCATTGCTGAGATAGCCCCACAGAGTCCACAACAAAACACCGAAGGACAGATGCATGAGAGTTTTGCTCTGAGGAGCCAGCTTTGGAAGATCACAGGCTTTGAGTTAGGTATGGGAAATGCTGTGCATGTATCCTAGAGCTATTCAATTTGAATACCTATGTATTTCAAAACTGAAATAAATACAATGCATTGGGACACAAATGTTTAGCTTAAACTGACTTGAAATAACTTGTATATGTTTTTAATGAACTTTTTCGATGTCTAGAATGCTAAGATGTCAGGAGACTTATTAAACTACAAAGCCAGATGTTTCTTCTGGGTTTGTGGTGGGTGGGATAATTAGATGCAGAGATCAAATGGAGACACAGATATTTAAATATAAAATTTTCATATACTGCCTTGTATCCATGAGTGTCTCCACCAATGGTTCTATGTTTTTTTTATTCTGCACACGACAGATTTTTTTTTAAAATTAATTAAGCTAAAATGGTTATTTAGGTGGAGTTAAAGTGGCATGCATATTCCTTTAGCTAGCATATGATGAAAGATGCCTACCATATACTGGAGGTAATATAAAAAGACATTAAATATGCAAGTATTTCTACTTGTTTCAGTGGAGTTTATCTACCTAAAAAGAGGCTATGGTATGAGTGTATTACTGACCTAGTGTCACTGTTATCACACACCTGAGACTGCAGGAAATGCAGAATGTGTATTTTCAGGCTGATAATTTTCTTTTTCCAGTATTTATAATGAAATGGAGCATTTTTAATATAATGGGGAGGGGATAAAGGGTATGAGCAAATGGACAGCTAAGTTTGCCAGAGATTCATATTTTTTCTTTTGTATTTCCGTTTTCTCCAGTCATTCCCAAGTGTGAACATCTTATGGTTCACTTACTGTGATGAGACGGAAAAAATTTGCACTGCATTACAAACAGTGATAAATTAAAAGTGTACGGTTTGTTCAGATTTCTTCCAGATCCATTCATCATCCTACTTTATGGGATGGAAACTCTAATTCTTCCTCTCCTTAAAAAATAGGAAATAAATGAGATTGTACTAGACAGTATATAGGTCAATGAAGAAAGCAGTGTTTTTCAAGACTTTTTTACTGAGTACACACAGTCTTTGAAAAAAGGCATGTGGAACACTCCAGGGTGAAGAACAAAGTGAGGGAAATGGAGGAAGAAATATTTTGGCTTTCCAAATTTTTCTGCTTTGTTACTTAAGGATTCTTGAACATAATAACAGTCAGACTTAATGCTGAATTTAGACTTCTGCCACAAGGGTCTCGGATAACATTATCATGATAATGTTCTCATACTGGAAACCTTCTGAAAAGAAGCATTTCATACTGTAATTAAATTGTCACTTAAACATGAGTCAGAATCTTATTTGAGATTATTTTTCTTTTACAGATATTAGAAATTGAGCTTTAAGTGAGTGTTTACAGCAAATATTGCTGAGAAAATCACAAAAACATGAATGAAAGTAACCAGAGGCTGTAGACTTCATGCTCTTAGGAAGGACAGAGTGAGTTTTCTGTTGTGAAAATTGTGAAATAGGTTTAATTTTGTCACTAGGGCTAAATAATAGGCCCTGTTAAAGATGAGTTTCTTTTCTTTTTTGTGTGGTTTAAGAGTGAAACATCAAAGTTTAAAACTAGTCTTTGTCTCTGGATTCTGCAAGTTAGTTGTTGAAAGTATTTTAAAGAACCATCTGTAAGAGAAGCAGTAAACTAATGTTACAGTCTGTCTCCAGTAAAAAGAGCTGTACAAGGAGTAACTGCACTTCTGTTTTCCAAATTAGACACAGCCTTCCTTAATTTTAGATCCTGTTTCCTATAGGAAAACAGCTGAACACTAGTCACACTGCAGTAAAATGTAATGAGAAAAAGCATGCTGATTTTCCAACAGCTTAAGGCTGGGAAACACTCTAAATCTTTCAACTATTCAAGGTACTTCAGGTGGTTAAGTAGTAATTGAAATTTAGGTACTCCACAGCTTTTACAAAATTACTTCAATGAATTAGTTTGGGTTGGTTGTTTTTTTTACCTCAATACAGCAATAAGAGCCCTAGCACAAATTTGATTGTTATTTTTTATGTCAATACTTCTTGCTGCTCTTGGTCACTTCCCTAAAGTAAAAATAAAACAAAAAGAAACAAAAAGTTCTAAATGATTTGTAAGATATTTCAGCACTAGGCTTATTGTCTGCTCTCACAATTGGCTAATGGAAGATCCAGCTCAGTCTGGTGATATGTCTAGTAGGGGGAAAAGCATTAATGCAAAGGAAGACAGAACAACCATGAAGTAGATTGGCACCTTTTATGTATGCATTCTTTGTTCAAGGTACTTGTACCTATTAACGTCAGTACTCACATTTGGTGATATGGATTGATGGATTTAGTGATACAGTGGAGAAAATCTTGGTTTTAGACCCCAAAAGAGAGAAAGAACTGCATTAAGCTGTTTTCCAAGAGATCTACCTGCAGGTAAGGCTAGTAGCCTTAACTAAGGCCATTGCTGAGGTAATAAACTTATATTTTACACAAAAATCCCTCATGCATTTCCTTCTTGTAAGGGTAGGGGAAGAGCAGAAGGTACAGTAAGCACTGAACTTACTGTCTTTTCTTAAAATATTCACAAGGCAGATGAATTGCTTAATTGCTTTCCCTAGCATTTTTTTTTATTTTTTTTTTGTATTTTCTAACCTGAAATCTAAGTTAAAAAGATGATTACTTCTGGAGTTGAGTTGGTCTTTTTTGTGGTTTAATCTTAGTCGGAAATTAGAAAACCACGTAGACTGCTCGTTCTCCACTCCACCCCCCCCAGTCTGTCCTCCCCACCTCCCCACTCCCGGAGCGAAGGGGAGAAGAATGGAAAGAATGTAACTCCCATGGGTTGAGATAAGAACAGTCCAGTAACTAAGGTATAACACAAATCACTGCTGCTACCGCCAATAATAATAAAGATAAGGGAAATAACAAGGGAAGAGAATACAATCACTCACCACCTGCCGACCAAGCAGAGAGAGCTAGCCGTTCCGGGTAACTCCCAGTTTTACATCCTGGGCATGACATGCTGTGGTATGGAATACCTCTTTGGCTAGTTTGGATCTGGTGTCCTGTCCCTGCTTCCTCCCGGCTTCCCCTTCTCCCAGAGCAGAGCATGAGGCTTAGAAAGTCCTTGGTCAGTCTAAACATTACTGAGCAGAAGCTAAAACCATCAGTGTTATCAGCACTGTTCTGAGGCTGAAAGCCAAAAACACAGCACTGCACCAGCTACTAAGAAGGAGAAAGAATGACTGCTGCTGCTGAACCCAAGACAGTATCCACCCTTTATTCCATACCATTCACGTCATGCTCAGATCCCACATTTTCAATGTACCATCATATATACATACACACACACACACACACACAGATTATTTCTTAGTGCATAGACCAGTCCCTATAAAGCTGCTGAGTTCATTCCATCCATGATGTCGGGTTCCAGCTCTTGTAACAGTCTTTTAGGGCAGGAGAGGCCGTGTGCCTGTTGGATCGTTGCCTGCTGATGCTGATCGTTCCTTTATGGCAGAACTTGTCTGGTTTCATCAAAGTTCATTCTTTGTTGGGATGATGGTCAGAAAGAAGTCAGGGCCAGTCGCTGGTGACCTGAATACATCTAGTTGGTGGGCTATAAAAATCTTATATAGCAGGCAACAACATACAATTGAGTTCATTGACTTTTCCCCCTAGAATCAAATCCCCTTGAGGTATACATTGGACTTCCTCATCTTCCCGCATTACCCACCAAGTATATCTGGGCCCCTGAGTAAAAGCAATCCCATGAGTGGGTTTGCCTTTTCCTGAAGCAGGAATAACCCAGACTGTCTTCCCCAGAAGTCTTATAATAGCACAGAAAAAATTTAATACATGGTTTTACATGGAAATGTGAAAATCATCACTGTGATGGTTTGAAGTATTTGGGGAAGAACATATTTTGCCATTGGAAACCAAACTTTAAGATACTAGGCTTTACTCCAAATTGGATGCAAGGTACTGGCAGGTATAACAACTTAAGAAGTCATCTCTTCTGCATGCTTCATTTGTATTCTTGACAGACTTCACATAGGATTTTGACAGTCAAATAGCACCTAGTAAAGGATTTGGGGAGACAGCCGGAATTTAAAAGCCAAACAAATCTGTTTGGCCAGGTAAACTTCACCTTCAGTTACATTTGTGTGAACTTGCATTAACTGCGCTCACATGGGATTTAGTTTAAATTTACATTAGTATAACCCATGGCAGAGCTTGAGTCCAAATGCCCAAAGTAAATAAATAAAGAGGTTGCATTTTAATGGAGAAGGCTTTGTCCCATGTATACCATAAGCAACCAGTGAATATTATGTTGACTTACCACAGCTGCTTATCTCTTTTTTGGGTGCTTATTGGCAGTGTATAAGTTACTATAATTATTTAAATACTTTAGGTTCCATGGAACTTCCAGTGACTGTACATCCTATTGCAGAGGGGAATATGAAATCTGCTGCTGGCTCTGAAGATAGAACAAATCTTAAGTTCATGAATGTTCTGATTTTTCATTAAACATGTCTGAGAACTAGAACAAGAAAAAATGTAGAGTTCTAATTCCATTCCACTCTAGAGGCTTAATTCGTGTCATGATGACATCAGTAACGGTGTAGGTCAGTCTTTACACCTGTGGGGACATAGGCAGAACCACAGATATATGTGTCAACACTATTGACACTACTGACCCTTTAGGTTTGTGAACAGATAACTCTCAATAAAATGGCATGATATGTATTTCTTACAGGGAAAACATGTGCAAAATCCAGCAGGCTGAAATCCATTTCTTGTTAGTGGCCTTACTGATAGATAGTGGTTACTTAGGCTTCAGTCCTCAACTGCTCATGGCTGTGATCATCCTTTTATTTTTCAGTAAGCTTAACTAAGCTCGGTCTGTTTCAGACCAAGTTTTCCTTTGAGCTCAGGCAATGATTCTTCTTCCTTTGTTTTAGAGAACTGTGAGGTCAGAAGTCTTCTGTCTCTAGATGGTAAGTTGAATTCTACATGTAAATATATTAGTTCAATTTTTTTGACTTGTCTGTGCCTTACACTATATTCAGTTCATAATTAGCTTTATATATACATCTAATATACAAATTATAAATTACATTTAACTTTTCCCTCCACTAAGGTCCACTACCATAAGCCATATTTGTCCAACTCCTACTTCTTACCCAAGAACAGATTTGCAAAATGCAGTTTGCAGGAGAACAAAACAACAGCAAACTATCTGTATATAAGGCTAAGCAAGGCTCAGGACTATTTTTTGCAAACAGGATTTATATACCACAGCAGCTGCCTGTGAACAGTTTTTGAAGATACGATAAATGCATTAAAATTAAAAATCTTTATGTTAAAAGTTCCTGTGACAGTTTCTGGTCTTTCCAACAGAGGAAAATACAGTTATCTTCCTACATTTACCCTTGGAGATCCTGAGACTGTTTTCTAAGACAACTTGTACAGAATCAGCTTTAGACTCCTTTATGCTGTGAGGTTCGATATGTTGGTGATTTGATTTCTGAGCGTGGGATCCTTTGGCTGCCATCACAAGTATGTCAGTGTCCTGGGTGAAACCAAAGCAATAGGCTCAGTTCTGCTTTTACTGGATGAGAGACTACGCTATGATGCATGCAGTGCGAAACTATCTTCCGCATACACAGTGAACCACGGAAAGTGCATTTGGAGGCTTTTCATCTGACTGTTTGTATAAGTCTGTGAACAGTGGTCTCTCTGATTCTAGGAAAGCATGAGAAGGGTATATTTATAAAATGAAAAATTATTTGTAATTATAGAATCATGGAGTCATAGAGTGGTTTGGGTTGGAAGGGACCTTAAAGATCATCTAGTTCCAACCCCTCCACCATGGATAGGGACACCTTCAACTAGATGAGACTGCCCAAAGCCCTGTCTAATCTGGCCTTGAACACTTCCAGGTGTGAAGCAGCCACAACTTCTCTGGGCAACCTGTTCTTATAGTAAAGAACTTCTTCTTAACATCTAAGCTAAGTCTACCTTCTCTCAGCTTAAAGCTATTACACCTTGTCCTATCCCTTCATGGCCTCATAAAAAGTCCCTCTCCACATTTCTTGTCAGCCACATTTAGGTATTAGAATGTTGAGGAATGGCTCGATGAGAAAGGGCATGGCTCTCTGGAGCAGGTGTACAAGCAGACCAAATGCTAGGCCGCACTAGGCCACGTTTGAAAATGCAAGTCATGAGGAGTAGAGAGAGCCAGG
>WYDI02006158.1:0-31034 GCA_009867235.2 Psittacus erithacus | reverse complement strand
AAATTATATAATAAAATTATTATTATATAATAATAAATATTATTAGTGTTTATCTAATGTTTATTATTATCATATTTAGTAATGATCAAAGTTGTAATAAAATTTGCACAAATCTACTGATCAACAGCTTGTTCCACTATTTCAACCATTGTCTTTGTATTCAGTCATAATCTACTTTCTGCACAAGTTTCATTGTGTCATGAAATCCTACGTCAAAACCGCTTTTTTTTTCCTGACATCTCCCTGTATCCACACATCTATCTGTCAACTCTAAAGCGAGAATTAAGTTTCCTCATATTTTTTTCTCCTCTTTCACCCGCAGCTACTTTCATTACTTAGGAATGCACCCATCAGCTATCCAGCCATTTGCTCAGCCTGCAATCTGGAAGGCCTTCTTTTGCTTAATTTCCTGTATTCATCCAGAGTGCATGACCTAAATCATAGGGCTTTTCTACTATATATTTTTTAAATCAGCCTTTCTTTCTCAAACTGTTGGAACTGATGCTGGCCAAACAATCTCACATTTTCTCTCATAGAGAGCTGCGGACTTCATTGCACTCTGTTAAAACCCATACAAACCACAGGTGCTGTTATTTTCTGAGCAATCACTTTGAATATGTTCTTATCACCACTCCTTTTTTCTTCAGACGTATCAAGCAAATCATGCATTGTTCTCACTTAGAACCGACGCATTTTAGACCTATACAGCCTGCCTTATATACACCCCTGATTGTCTCCTTCCTCTCACACCAGTGTTCTCTGCTGTTTGTTCGATCTTTTAATTTGCGTGTATATCTTCTTTATTTTATCCACAGAGCCATGTTTGAAGTTAATATGAAAGAACGAGATGATGGCAATGTTACTATTAGTAATCTATCACCCAAGGCAGTGAAAGCCTTTCTTGATTATGCTTACACAGGAAAAACAGAGATAACAAATGATAATGTGGAAATGCTCTTCCAACTGTCATCATTTCTTCAGGTTTCACTCCTTTCCAAAGCTTGCAGTGACTTTCTAATAAAAAGTATCGATCTTGTGAATTGCTTACAGTTGCTTTCTCTATCAGAAAGTTATGGTTCTGTCCGCTTATTTGATCATGCACTAGATTTTGTACAGCACCACTTTTCCTTGCTGCTCAGATCAAGTGATTTTTTGGAGATGAATTTTGAGATACTACAAAAATGTCTTGAGGCTGACGAACTAAATGTCCCTGAGGAAGAATCAGTGTTGAAAGCTGTCCTTCAGTGGACCAAACACAATGTCGAAACACGACAGAAATATCTGCCTAATCTGATTAAAAAAGTGAGACTGCACCAGTTACCTGAACAGACTTTGCAGGACTTTCTACATTCTGAAGAACACTTACTTGAGAGTGCTAATTGCTCAGTAATAATCAATGATGCAGTTAAAAGTGTGCAAAACTTTAGCGGACTGTTTCCAGATGCACGTCCTTCAACAACAGAAAAATACATATTTGTTCATAAAACTGATGAAGATGGAGAAAACAGACATACATTCTGCTACAACATCAAAACAGATAAATGGAAAGAACTACCACATACTCACATGATTGATCTTCCAGGGTCAAGCTTATCTAGTTATGGAGAAAAAATATTTATAACTGGAGGCTGCAAAGGGAATTGTTATAGGACTGTCAGGCTTCATATTGCTGAACCATTTCATGATGCCACTGACCAAACCTGGTGCTACTGCCCAGTCACTAATGAGTTCTCCATAGTGTCAGCTATGAAAAAACCAAGGACAATGCACACATCTGTTGTAACCTTAAATCAGCTGTTTGTAATAGGTGGAAAGACCAGGGGAGCTCAAGAAACCCGAAGCCTTTTGGATGTAGAATCATATAACCCTCTTTCCAAAGACTGGAAATCTGTAAGCCAGTTACCAAGAGGTATCTACTACCCAGAAGCAAGTGCATGTCAGAATATAATTTATGTCCTTGGCTCAGAAGTAGAGATTACTGACGCCTTCAATCCTTCTCTTGACTGTTTCTTTAAGTATAATGCTATGACTGATCAGTGGTCTGAGCTTGTAGCGGAATTTGGGCAGTTTTTCCATGCAACTCTAATCAAAGCCGTTCCAGTAAACTGTACATTGTACATATGTGATCTCTCCACCTACAAGGTCTACAGCTTTTGCCCAGAAACCTGTGTTTGGAAAGGGGAAGGATCTTTTGAATGTGCTGGCTTTAATGCAGGAGCAGTTGGAACAGAAGACAAAATTTACATATTAGGTGGTGATTATGCTCCAGAAGAAATCACAGATGAAGTTCAAGTCTACCATAGTAGTAGGTCTGAGTGGGAAGAAGTTTCACCAATGCCAAGAGCCTTAACTGAGTTTTACTGTCAGGTCATTCAGTTTAATAAATACAGGGACCCCTGGTCATCAGTATTAACAATTTGCTCTGGAGAATTTTGAAACTCCTGAGCCAAAAGAATCTATTTAAATGCACAAGTTTTAGAACAGATTTTTAGGTATTAATTAACAGATGGAAAAATATGTACTATTTTATTTAAATCTTCAGTTTAAACTGTATGCTATAGAATTGCTTTTGGAAAAGTCCATTAAATTGTCATTCATGCTAGTCAATATATAGAAAGTATTAATTTTGTATGCAAGTCTTCTCTGTAATTATCCGAATAATTTGCAAAATTACTTTTCAAAAAAGCATAGTCATGAGGAATTCATTGTGTAATATGTGCCATTATTTCTGTAATAGTCACAGTTGTCCCAGTAGACAAATTGCTGAGTGAGAAAACTGACTGTGATACTGTTTTCCCTATGTAACTGAAGTTTAACAGAAATTTACATTAGTGGTGTTTTAGTTAGGGGTTTTATATTCATGAATATATTCATATTCAGGAAGTCATTGTTAGCTTTATCTTATTAGAATGGCCTTAGCAAGGTCAAGAGCCAAAGTGACCTTCACAGCATTAAACCCAGGTATCTAACTTGAAGAGACTGATAATTCCTGTCATCTTCAGCTCTTCGGTTTTACCACTTTTTCTCCATCCTTGTGCCTTAGCAGTAGCTGTACTTTCTGTTTTCATCTCATCAAGGGTGTTGAGATAAACTTTGATAACATACTGCACAGTAAGCAAGATTTCTACAGGATGGATGATTCATGTGGTATCTTTGGTTCAGTCATGCTGTTAAGTAAAGAAAAAACACTTCAGGATATTTCCTAACAGCAGTCTTCCATCTCTGAAGTATCCCGTGCTAGCTACTAAGCAGCCACTAGGCTGCTTACAGCAGCAAGCTGTATATAAACTTCAGTTGGTTGCTTTGGTTAACTATGGGAAAAGTTTGTATCTTGTGATACATCAAATACAAAGTTACCAAAGAAAAATCCCCATATTTAAAGATGAAGTAAATAGTATTTCTGAGGTGAAATAGTTCCTTTTTTTTTTTTTTTTTTTTTAACTTCTGTAGTGGTTTAAATGAATTAAAATATTTTATCTTGTACTTCCATGGTAAATTTAAGTGTTAAAATAATACTTGGTAAACACTACACAATATATTGCTTGATAAACCTTCAGTACTCATCTATTATAATGTTAAAATTGTAATGGACTTTTAGGATTGATATTAGTCTAGGCATACATTGTGAAGTAAATCTGCATACAAAGTGGGACCTGCATCTGACAGGAGGACACTAAAATTAGCTAGGTTTCTTCAATTCATCTGTAATCTCCACAGCCTGAGAATTTTCTTTCTTTCCAGCTATTTGAATAAGATACTGGGAGCCTTTATATTTCATATAAGTACTGTTTAAGCAATAAGGTAACTTATTCCAATAGAGTAGTTCTAAACATCTAAGCATATCTTTGCCAAGCAGTTTAAAAATGAACAAAATCTAGTGAGGCATCTAAAACATCCTTCATATGGTTTGAGCTGACCGTGGTAAGTTTATCATCACATCACTGCTTCATGTACTTTTTGCAAAACTCAAGCTCAGTATTAATGCTTAAAGCTTTATATGCCTAGCAATATACCTCTGTTTTAAACAGTAAACAATGGAAAGTTCCAATTATGTGATAGACTATAATTTGTTATCAGATACCTTTATAAATTTAGAAAACTTTCACTGTAAATATTTTCATAAGAATAAAAAGGATGCATATTTGGAGAACATATTAATAGAGTCTTCCCACTCAATAATTTATTTGTATTAAGATATGTGTCAATTCTATAGAAGTGAATAGCTAGTTGTTACAGTATTTCAGGCAACTTCCACATTTATTTTGCTCTTTTCGTAGTGAGTTTCCAAATCATAACTACAGTTAGTTAAGTAACCTTTACAATCACCATACTGAAGTGCAATTTTTTTTTTTATATTGGAACACAACTAGTTTTTGTTACTGCAAAGAAAATGTATTGAATAGTTTAGGAGAGATGGAGAATACTATTCCTGCTTGCTGAAACAGTAGGACAAAAATAGACCTACAGGAGAATAGTTTCAGCATTAATAAGCTAATCAAAGCAGCAGAGACTTACTTAACCATTAATTATTGCGACATGTCACTTCATTGCTGTACAAGGCCCAATTCTTTGCTTGTGTTTTTGTGTTGTTTTTAGACCTGAGTAGTAGGGGTATACAATTTATGCAATAGTAACATGTTATGCCCATAGCACAGGGGTATAAATAGCTATGCAAATTGGAACAGGCAAGAGAATTGAGGGGTTTTTTAACTGCCATCATGATGACCAAATTGCTGGGCTGCATAAACAACGAATCAGTCAGAAATTCAAGTGATGCTCTTTCCAGTCGGTTTTTCCTTAGAGCAATTTTTTTTTTTTTGACAGTCTTCCATCTGCACTTGCTACATGTAGAAGCCTCTGACACATGACATCAGATTTGTGACATATGTGGTAAATTACTCATGATTAATATATATAGTGAAAAATAAATGAAGCTTACTTTGGAAAATAGGCATGCTTCTTTAATATCCTATCCTACATTTGCACAGGAACTAATGTCAGTTCCCTGTTTGACAAATCATTCATGGATTTCAAATGGAGTTGGCCTCTCTTACTCAGTAATCAGGAAATAACACTGTAGTGTCAGTCACTTTATACCATTGCTTACAGAAAAGTTACTGTGAAACAATACTAATTTTCTTCAGTTACGTAGGTAAGCCTGTATTACAACTCTCACAGAGGAAAAAAGGTCATTTGCTACAATTCCACATGCAGAGAGTTAAACCTCATAGCAGTACAGAGTGCAGAAGAAGCTGTGTTAGAAAGTCATGGTTAAAAACAAAGCTTTATGATAGAATTAAGGGCCTATGTTCCAAATTCTGCAATTAATTGCTAATGATGTGAGAAATCTCAGCAAAGTCAACCACACTACTAAGAGGAATATATATTACTTGCAATAAGTAGCTGCTGTAAGTCTGGATCAGATAGATTTTTCAGTCTACGCAGGTGTTATGCAGTTTAAAAAATGTCACAAAATTAGTGCAAAGCAAGTTCTTCTACATCTTTTCTGACTTTTCAAAGCTCACATTATTTTATGAAAAGGTATCTTCCTCTAAAAATAGTCCAGGACTAGGTTAATGATTGCCTATATTCTCACTGAAATATAGTTAGATGTTTAAAACATACAAATTGCATGCAAAGTTATAATCCACTATTTGCACTTAAATGATGTAACCAGAACATTTTTAATAGTATTCTGTGTCACGGGACGCATTATAAGCATGACCAGTATAATATACATGAAGATAATATATATTGTATGTGGTATTTTAATATCCAGTAATGACTATATTGGATAATCTTAATTTTTAAAGAATGCTATGAAAATATTATGGCACTTTGGTAATGTTATCACACTGGTTTAGTTGTTACAATAAATATCAATTATTCAAGTGTTTATATTGATTATGTTTGCACAAACCTGATACTTTATGATTTATGTACTGATGAATTTATTTTCTAGGTTCTAAATACATCTGTAGTAGTAAATTAGTTTACTGCAGATAAAATTCATTATATTCACAAAATGGAGTAGATTTTCTGGGTCAGGTTTATTTCTGGTATTACTCCATGAAGAAAGCTGTATACCTCCTCTGATTAGTAGTAGATAGTAGGTAAGCTAGAGGCTATAGAATGTGCTGTCTGCAAGTTCATAATGTGGAATCTAATTTTGGATGTTTCTGTCTGTAGTTGACCAACAGGAGGCAGCATACGATCTATTTTAATTAAAACAGGCTGAAACCGGGGATGTATTTGACTATAGCCGAACATTATGCTCAATTTATATTTTTTCCCTTTTAACATCCAATAAAGCGTAGAGATCAGTAACACTTTGCTGCTGCCCGGGCTCTGCTGATATGAGGAAAGTACAATGCTATATGTTTGCCGAGATGTTCATTCTGTTGTGAAATAAAAGCACTGAAGCAACTGATTCCTTCTCAGTTTTGATTTTTATTTCTTTTTTGTCAGTTTCAAAATACAGAGAACCTACTATGCTTCCAGTGGGGTTGACTACTTGGTTTTTCTTTCTTTTTACAACTGGGGAACATTCTGAATGTTGGATTATAACCAGGAATGCAGCTAGCATGCATGAATATTGCAGACAGAGGGGTTTTTTCAGTTATCCCTGGACCCTGTATTTGTATATCCTTTGTATATCAATTTGCTGCTCCCATATTAAATTTTGTCTGCTGAGAAGCTGTAAGTTTACTATTATAAAGTACTCCTCTAAATTGGTATATTTTTTTAATTGAATCCTCTAGCTCAGATTGATATACAGGGGGTTTTAGTAACAGTTTAAGGCTTGCAAATGATTACGTATTTATTTATGACTGAAATGGGCTTCCATACTACCTAGAAGTGGCTTTAAATAAAAGGAGATACAAGTTACTTAGTCTAAAATTTGTGTGCAATGGGTGCAGAAATGACATTAATGCAAAGTAAGAGAGCGCTGTGTTGTCTTGTGTTCTTCCACAACTTAAAATTCTGTGCCCTTCAAACCTCTGTATAGATACAACAGAGTTACAGCAATAAAAATTAACCTTCCAACACTCCAAGGCTGAACCCAGAACAGTCTCACAGCTAGCAAAAGTCATTTGGAGACATGTACAAAGCATTCCAACAGTGTTCACAATGTTAAAATCTTATACTGAGCAATGAAGGGATTCATGGACCAAATTTGAGAGCTGTGGCTATGTAACCCTGTGCACAATCAGAAGAAAATTGCATATGTATGTTACACAGATCCAGGGAATTCACCACAGACTTGCAGATTTTGTCTCTGAAGCACACCGTATGGTGGAGCTTTTTTGTCATCAAATGCAAGGAAGCCAAGTTTGGATTTACTGAATAAAATACACATTAATTACACATAAATTCAAGACAGTTCACATGAATAAATGAGGTCCAAGGATTTTTGTTGGAGGAAGCTGGTATATACCAAGATTCTTCACATCATATGCTTCCTAGTTCAAATTATCTTAACGAACACCAATCATGTGTGGTTTTGTGCTTCACAACAAAGGAAGCATATTCAATGAGATATAATTATCACTAGTTATTTTTGCAGAGTGGAAGAGGTTCAGAGTGTTGATGACTTTCACTCTCCATCATTTTTCTACCTACTTGCACCTGAACCTAGTTCGAACTAGCCTGCAAGACCTTTTGGGCAAACTTGCATCTTATTTCTGAGCAGTGTCACAATACTGGTAGTAAGGTAAACTGAAGCCTTGTTCATATATGAGACTTAGTAAGGAATATGCCTGTATAATATATTGCCAGCAATGCGGCACAGTCTTGCTACCCCACTCCTTACATTTTTTGTTTTCAAATTTTTATGATATTCAGTATAATAGGCAAGAGTGGCAACAAAACAGTCACTCCCTGTAAGTAATAAATTCATAGCCTTTCCACATTTAGCAGCTATAAATATTTTCAGGAAGTTCAGTGCAAGAATTGTTGGCTCAAACTGGAAAATACTGTTTTAAAGCAGATTTGTAGTTTCATCATCAGAATTGTGGTCACCAGAAGCTATATTAACCAACCTATCTGTCCAGTGAAAATGCTTCAGTCTAAACACTGAGTTAAAAGGATCGAACAAGTATTTAATAAATATGTGAAATAATACATACATGTATGAGGTTAGGCAGAATAGAGGTAGCAAACTTCACGGGGAAAAAGTACCTGAATTTGGATTATCTACCTGCAAGCACTGCCTTAAGCTTGCACAAAGGTCACGTCACCAAGGCAACGGGATGCAATACAAAGAGTATGTGCCAGACACTTCACATGTCTGAGAAAAAAGGAAGAGCCCAAGCACAGAAGGCTCCACAAAACTGCTTGGCTTGCGTATTAATTACATTAATGACACGGTGGCTTACACACGCAGCACTCTCACAAAGATATTGACTTTTTTTTCAATTACAGCATCACCACAAACGTTATTTAACACTTTCAATCACAAGCCCTATCGTACACTCAAACCACGCAGTTTGGGAAGCAATGCACGCTGCTTTGTGTTAGCTCAGCCGCCACAAGCCAGCGGGCCGCACCGGCTCCGGCGTTCTGTTCGCTCCTGCTCGGCTGTGGAAAGACCCACTGACCAAACCCGGGCCTTTAGGCACAGCAGAAGGAGAGCAACGGGACGCAAAGCTGCTCACTCCCTTACAGCCCTCCACAGACAGGGTTAACCCTTACTACTACCACCACCACCACCACCAGCAGCAGCAGCAGCAGCAGACGCCTCCCCCTCAAACACAGCAGGCGTGACAGCGCGCCACCAGCACCACCCAGTCTGGCTCTACAGCAACCCGGCAACATCCCGCCGCCGGAAGCTCATTGAACGGAGAGGCGGCCCCTGATAGCCACTAGCCAATCACCTGCAGGCTTCGGGAGGACAAGCAGTGACTGTAGCCAATGCTGGCTAGGGATTGTGCTCGGCGCCGGCCCCCCTGGGAGAGAAGTTGCTGCGCCCCGAATGTATGCGGGGGATTTCGGCCCGCCTGGCGCGGGGCGGTGGCGAAGGGGCGGTGGCGAAGGGGCGGTGGCGGACCGCCAATAGGCATGCGGAAAGGGCTGACAGGCACCTCGCTCGTCCAATGGGAGGGCGGTGGCTGTTAAAGGCTCGGCGACCCGCGGGGCAGAGTTGGGTGCCGGTGAGTAGTTTGTGTGGTTCTCCGGGGACGTGAATGGGGTCTGGGCTATGGGGGTGGTTTTCCCCGTGCAGCCGCTGCCCACCGTTCAGGCAGACCCCTGCCCATTTGTAGGAAGGGCGGTGGGGCTTCGCCACCCTCGGCCCCAGGGGGCGGTGAGGCGGTTGCCCGCCGTTTTCTGCGGCCTCGCGGGGAGGTCTTTCTCCTCGTTCCGAGAGAGGCGGAGGCCGCCCGCGGGTCACTTGCCAGGGAGGACCTGGTCTGCAGGGCGGGGGTGGGGTGCGGTCCACCCCGCTCTCCGGGACTCAGCGGAGCGGGCCAGGGTCGGGGGTGTGCAGGGAGTCTGCCCGCCGGGCCCTCGGCGTTCTTTTGTTGCATTCGCTGGTCCGCAGCTGGCTTCGTGCGCCTCCTGGCGGGACCCGCCCGGTTGGGCCGCCCGGGGCTGTGCCCGCAGTCATCTCCTCACTGTAGACTGATGAATCTGTGGATTCACCAGCCTGGCTCCGGAGCGGCTTTCCATCCTCGGTACCCATTCTTTGCTTCGTTAAACTACCCTTTAGGTGTTGTTTGTTCCCTTTAGCGCTTGGCTTTTTATGTTCTCAAACCGCAAGATTCTTGCAGAAAGGACTGTCCGTGGAGTGGCGTGGTCGGGGGCACCCAGATCTTCCTGTACTAAAGCCTCTCAGTACAAAAGCAGAAGTTGTTCCAAGCCAAGTAGGCATCTATCGTGAAGCAAAGTTTTCCAGAAAGCTGTAAGCTTTAGTATCATGCAGAGATCATCAGAATCTCAGTTTTCATTTAAGGGAAATAAAGGTAACAGGTCCTCCTGATTTGAAGTTTTTTCTCATCAATCATAAGCTTCAAAAGGTTTGTGGGGCTTTTCTTGGGAGGTTTTGGGGCCTTTTTAAAGAAAAAGGCAAACGGTCAGACATACCTCTAAAAAACAAGTCATGATTTTTATAGAGAATAAATCCAGTTTAATGCTAGCAACATTTAGACTTGGTGAATGCATGGATTTGTTTGTTTTCTTGCTTTTTTGTGTTGGTTTGGTTGGTTTGTTGGTGCTTTGTTGGTGTTTTGTTGGTGCAGCATGTGGTCCTACAAAAAGAGGCAGAATGTGGATGCCACTGTCATTAAGTACATCAGAGCTATTCAGTATATGTGTGTTCTTTGTGTTTATGGAGTATTCTGTTCAATTCTGCAACACTTGTTTTGTTTCAGTGCTGACAAATAGTTGTGTTTCTTTAGTGGCGAAGACCTTCTTGGCCACAGATTGCTTCTGGCCTGGCAGATCAAGCTCATAGCTGCATGCTGCTGTCTTTGCTGGAAGACCCTTGAAATCTTTGTTATCACATGATCAAAATTGTTTCTTTTTTCCTTGCCAGCACTTTGTATCTCATGTAATGGGCTGTTTGCCTCCTACTATTTCCCATGGATTTCTTTCTCACTTGACCAGACTGTAACTTTTCCTTGTCGGGTGATTGATGTCTTTGGTTGTGTACCAGAAGTAATTTTGGTTGTATAGTTGAGAAGGAGGTTTTTTTCTTGCAGATTTTCTTGCTTTCATAGTGGTGTAAGTGGCTCGATCTGACCAAAAGATTTTTTTGCGCCTCTGCTCTGATCTCCACATACTTTTTCTGAGCGAACTGCCCATCTTCCCAGTTGTTGTACTCAGCAGATATTGTTTGCTGTGGAATCTTCTGGTAAAGACACTAAATTGTAGAGCAGCTATGGTTCTGATTTCAGAAAACCTGTAATGTCTGTCTGCTGTGGCTTTTTTCCGAGCTGTATGCGTTTCATGTTTTGGACTTCATATCAAAGCAAACCTTGAATATGCTGTCATGGTTTAACCTGCAGCTGAGTACCATGGAGCTGCTTGCTTACTCCCCCTGGAGGGTTGGGGAGGAGAATCAGAGAAAGGTAAAATCTATGGCTGAGATCAGAACTGTTTAAAAATTGAAAAGGGGGAGGGGGGAAGTAATGGAAAGGGAGATAACAAAAAAAGGGAGATAAATAAAACAAGTGATGCACGATAGAGTTGCTCACCAGGCACTGACTAATACCCAGCCTGACCTGAGCAACAATCTGCCCTTCCTGGTGACTCCTCTCAGTTTATATACTGGGCATGACATGCTGTGGTATGGAATACCTGTTTGGTTAGTTTGGGTCAGGTGTCCTGTCTCTGTTTCTTCATAGCTTCTTGTGCCCCTCCTTACTGGCAGAGCGTGAGAGACTGAAAAGTCCTTGGCTTAGGGTAAAAGCATCAGTATGTTATCAGCATTATTCTCAAACTCAATCCAAAACACAGCATTGTACCATCTATTAGGAAGAAAATTAACTCTGTCCCAGCCAAGTTCAGAACACTGCTTTGTGTCATGTTTTTTACATCACATTTTTAGAAATGGTAATAGTTTTTGTTGTTTTGGGGTTTAGGTTGGGGTTTTTTTCTGTAACTTGGCTTAGAATGTGTACAAATTCTGGCTTATTGCCATTCCTGTCCACTTACATACTTTGCGCATGTAAGGAGTAATATCCTGGAGACATCTAGCAATGCCAGAAAGCAGAATACCACAAACCTCAGCTTTAGTTTGATAATAATGCTTTTCAGTTAATATATTAGAAAGGCAAACAGTCCCACAGTGGAGTTGATCTAACAGTGTCAATATACTGTTAAGACAATTCATTAACACCCGCTTGTGTTAATAAGAAAGGAATTGTCTTTAATGAAGCAACATGCTTTCAAAAACGAAAGAATTAGAAGAGGTAAGATGTCCTTTCCAATTGGAAGTTAGTTATGAATTTTAAAATAGGAAGATTTTGCTGCCCTTTCACTGAGAAATTCAGGGGCTTGTATTAAACATGTTCGGGGGGGGCCACGGGGAGGAAGTCAAAACTTCACATAACAAAGGAATTGGACTCCAGTAGTCTCCAAGTTAGCATTATAATTCCTAAAGGTTATGTGCTTGGCTTATGACATAAAATCCAAACCCACGATTAGGCACCTCACAAAGAATGTCTGGGTAAATCAGACAGGTGATGCACAACACCTGCACAAGGAGCAGCAAGACTGACCTGCAGGGTGACCTGACATTTATGTAGTTTAAATCTGAACCTTCTCTGGAGCCAAGGTGAAAGCTTGGCGGTCTGGGTCTCCTGCATTTGTGTAGAATTGTATTTAGAAAATAATGCTCTTGAAAGTTTTATTTGAAAACACTTTGGTTTGTGTTTGTGCCCACTTTATCCTGCTGTGTTAGCACTGTGAAATTCAGGGTGGGCCAGGCCAAATAGAGATACCATATGAGTCTAAAATGCTGTGGTTCCCTGTTACTGAGGATTGACCAGAGCCTTGTTAATCCCGGCAGGGGCTAAGTAAAGGACTTAGCCAGTGTATATCTTGAGCTGAAAATGTCTGCGATTCAGCAAAAGTCTGACACTTAGGTACCTTAAGAGACAATTAAGTATCTACTAGTACTTTCTGGAGTTTGTTATATCCAACTGGTAAGTACTTTGAGAAGTCTTACTCATTTTTCAATATTAGCAAAGTACTTGAATGTTCACTTAAGTACATGGGTTAAAATCAAATATGAAATACTACTGATTTCAGTCAAAATTAGTGTGACCTTATAAACAGAGATTCAGTGTCTTGGTAGTGACAAGTCAAAAATACTGTAATTCTTCTGAAACTTATGTGCAAGAACTCTACATAATTCTTTTACCTGGAAGACAAACTCAAAATGAATACCTCTGACTCTCACACACACTCCCCACCCTGAAAACAGGTGGGTGCAAATACATGCATCTAAAGTCACTGTGAAGATCGAAGTCATTGACCTGGTTAATACTTGGTCATTCCTCAGTAACCAGGAATCGCAGCTTAAATCTGTGTGTTTGTCAGTCCAGAATAATTGCCTTATTAACAGTGAAGCTTCTGAAAGTGCTCTTAATTCATTCTGTGTGCAGGTAACTTCTCCAAAGAATTTGCCTTCTTGGTGACTTCTTCAAGTTGTTTTGTTGGGGTTTTTTTTTTTTGTTTTTTTTTTTTTTTTAAAGTAATTGATGCACGGATCAAAAAATTCATTTGCTGCAATAGTAGAAAAGCACTAATGCTGTAATTTGCATTTGGGAAGAACAGCAAGTACCAAATAAATTGATTTACTGCCAGGCAAGTAAATACGATGCTGCTTCCTTGAAAGACCAAGTATCTTTTTGTGGTAAACTTGTCATAATGGAGGTTAAGGGAGACACATAAAAATTAGATTAAAGTCTCACAAAAAGTTGGTGTTAATTCCAGCAAATACAGTGCTGTGTTCTGGCATAAATCTGATGTATTAAACGGCAGCTTTTTTTCTCAGTTCTGGTCATGCCAAGGGTCTGCATGACAACAGTAGGTTATATTATTTTTTTTTTTCCAAATAATTCCTTTTCCTCAAGACTGATTGGTATTTTATTTTCAGAGGGGCAGGAAATTTCACCCATCTTAAACAGCAATATCCAGCTTCCGACTTGTATCTGAGGAGTCAGAGGTTTATGTGAGCATGTAGGGTGGTCCGTGCTGTTACGAGCTCATGCAGCGCTTTATGCAGTTGACATCTTGGGACTAGGTTTTGCAAGTTTGCAAGCTGGTAGCCATCTGAAGTAAATGGATTCACAGTGAGGGCAGTATTTTAACAAGGAAAAGTAGTGAAGCCATTTCCAAAACACAGCTTTTAAAAAATACTTAATGCCAACATGCTTATGTGTTACGTGTGAAGGAATGTTGCATGATATGGGAAACTTTGCAAGTGAGCCACTTATTTACTGTCAATAGCACATAGGAGATCAGGAACTCTTTCTAAACTATTATGTGCATTATCCCCCAAATGAAGAAGTTTTATGTAATTTGCTGATGTGTGTGTTTTAACCCAAGTTTAGGAGAATGTCAGGAGAAAAAAATATTTAGTGTTTAGGAATCCTGCATAGCTGGGGAGGAGTTAAGGATTAAGCCCATTAGTCGGTAGCAATTGAGTATGTAATCTTCAACCAGTTTGCTTCAGGTGGACAAAAAGTCTGTCCTAGATTAATAGTGAACAAATATAACAGCTTGAAACTTTAAGTACTGTATAGTGAATGGTTGGCCTACTTTGTTTAAAGCCTTTTAAACCTACCTAAAGTGGCAGGTAATGTGGTACAAAAGAAAGTGCAAAATTAACTGAGTTGAATCATTACAGGGTTTAACTTTCTCTTCAGCAGAGGGCCAGCTATTGCTGGCGGTAGAGAACTGGAAGAACTTTCAACTTGCCATCACATCTGACATGAGGTGTTTCGCAGTGTGAGAAGGGTGGAGGAGGGCTTTACCATGAACGTTGAGTGACTTATTCCTGAATCTGTTTCTCTTATGGATGACATTTGTTTGAACTAGTAGTTATTTTCTGACACTTAGCAGAGTTAGAAGAGTCTTCAGAACAACTGTTCATATTAATCTACTTTTTTTTTTTTTCTTTTTTTTTTTTTCTTTTCATGGAAATGATGTCTTATTTAAAATGTATCTTGGACATTTCAGCCCTCATAACGTTTCATGTTTCTGAAATAATAATACAGCAGTTTCAGCTTATTTTGGAAATAATTTAGCATTTGAACTAATGTGTGTGTCGAATTTCAGCATTAAGCAAATCCTGTCTGGCAAAATTGTAAGAGTTGAAGGAAAATAGCTGTATTTTTGTAATGGAAATATCAGCTCAACCTTTAGGGTTTAGTACATGGATATATTAATGGATTTATAATACATCAGAGATTACAGAAGGTATCTATAGCTACTTTATGTCCAGAATTTAACAAAATGGTTTGCTTGTGTTGAATGAACAATCCATTTGAAATATGCATGCTTTAAATGATGACTTAGGAGTCAAGTTCATTAAATGAAGATGTACAGTTTATACTTTGGAGATTTATATTGTTTGCTCTTTTTCTCTTAGGAAGCCTGACAAATAGGAAAATACTACAAAGTGAAGAGAAAATTCACTTCACAAGAACTGAGCTCTGCTTTCATTGGCTTTTAAATTTCATTTGTATTAGTGTCAGGTCATCTCTGTAGTCTACTGTGGTGAAATTATTAGGTTAAAGCTGGAAAAAATGAAACAATTAAAAAGAAAAAGGAAAAGCAATTTTAGCGTTCAGGAAACTCAAACTCTCCTTAAGGAAATCAGGAAAAGGAGAGAAGTACTCTTTTCAAAGCAACTTAATACAACAATTAATGAGTTGAAACGAAAAGCTTGGGAGGATATAGCAGAGTGTGTAAATGCTGTAGGTGAAGGAGAGCAAAGAACAGGGACAGAAGTGAAAAGGAGATACCTTGACTGGAGAGCACTCATGAAGAGAAAACGTCTGAATGCAAACATCAAAGTAGTAGGTGCTGGGTTTCACCTTCCTTCATCCAATTTAGATGACTCTCTCAATGAAGACATGGATGAGAAAATGGGATTTGCAATTGAATCTAGTTTTGAATGGCAAAATATCACTGACTTCAGAGAAGCCGGTGGATCTTTAACAGAAATCAAAGTAGAAGAAGAAGAGGAGGATCCGCAGAATTTCGAAGTGAGTGACTGACATACATTAGCTGTATGCAATATGGCCTTCATTTCATTTCAGCAGAAGGCTTTTTGCTGTGTTTCTTCATAGCATCTGTTTCTGGTTTTTCTGAATGTGTGAATTAAAGAAACTGTAGAAACAAATATGTTTCAGAGAGATGGTATTCAAATCTAGCAACTTGCAATTGTGTGTAAGCTCTTGGATGTTGATAATTAAATTGATATACCTCAACTTTGAATATGTATTTGCGCATATATTTTCCATTTGTATGTGCCGTAGATATGAATTAGTTCAGTCAGCAGAATGAAAATAGTTGTTGAGGGAACGTGGTTGTTTTAATACTTAGGCTGTCTGGATAGGTGAACAGAGAAGAGAAATGCACCTCTTCAGCAAATGAAAGTATATGATATCTGCAGGTACAGAAAGAAATAGAATGCAGAAGGAAATAGAACACTGTTCGCATTTTTAAAAATAAACCTGCAGGAGATTAAAACATTACTTGAATATGTCAGTCATCCATTCCTCCTTGACAGATTTTAGTGTGAACTTGATCATGTAGACGAGTTGTGCCTTCTAGTAGTATCAATCCTGAGATAGGCAGCCAGCTAGAGTGAAGTCAAATGTTTGGGTAGTTTTGTTGTACCTGTACAAATATATGGGTCTCACTTGAAAAAGTGGTGCTCAAAGAGTTTGATTTTTTTGTTGTTGGGAAAATGGGGGTTGGGGAGTGGCAGAGACGTGACATGGACACGACACGACCGGAAGTGGGAAATAGCAACTGCTGTCAGCTTGGTTGAGATGTGCACTAGGAAGAAACCAGCGTAAGCTGTTAAATGGTAGTGAGACTACTGACTGACAACTGCTGAAAAACAGTGTCTGCTGTAATGCTAGAGGACTGGCAGCACCTCTCATTATCTTAAGGTTTTCTGAACTATCTTCATCAGTTTACCTTTCTTTTGCAATATCTTTTGTGGGAGACGATAATTCCTTGTGTACTATGAATTTGTAGTACATAAGGGCTATAATTCTGCATGAGTTGTTACAGTCTGCCAAGAGCAGTGGTCCTTACTACCTAGTCACTTGCATCATAAATAGCTTTATAGTAAATGTGATCATACAAAATTGGTTAAACATGTGCTGTTTATTGACCCACATAATATAGTTGGGAGGGTTAGGAGCCTGTAAAAAATGTCTGTGTTAAATGGTTTTTAGAAATGGAATCCTCAAATTCATGAAGGCGGGGTTAGCTTACATGGCACATAGCTTATGGATCCACCTACTCTTATAAATTATTAGTCACAACAAATTCCTAGTGACTTACATAAATGCCATTCAGCTATATGAAAAGTAAGAAAAACATACACACTTTTAGGTCCATTTTTCTATCAGTGGTTCTGAATGCTCTGTAGTATCTGTTGTACAGTATTTTCTATATGTTCTAGCATGTCCACTAATAAACTGATTTACTGTTTTTCATTACCAGATACTAACTTGTAGAGTGTTTCTCTACCTGTGTAATGGTAGAAAACTCTCATTTGATCAAACATGGTTATCTCGGCGTGTGAGTTAAACAGTTCCTAGTAGCTTTTAAGATGGAAAAAACCAGTATGTTCTTTTCGGCTGTTTGTAAAAAAAATGATTCTGGCATGAAGACTGTAATATAATTCTTCATTGCATTCCTCTCTGCAGTTTCCTATTGAGGAAGAAGAAGAAATTTTGTCATCAGTGTTGCCAGATTCAAAAAAGGAAAATGACCTGCCAGAATTCCCCCAGATTGAAGAGTTTGGAAGTCTAAACTCTGTTCAAGCTAGGCTAGCCTATGAAGATTCTCACTTGCTTATAAATCTGGAGAAGCAGAAGGTGGAGCTGGAGAAGCAGCGACTAGATATTGAAGCCGAAAGGTTGCAAGTGGAGAAGGAACGCCTGCAAATAGAAAAAGAACGGTTGCGGCATGTTGATGTGGAGCGTGAGAGACTTCAGATTGAGAAGGAGCGGCTTCAGATTGAATGGGAGAAACTCAGGCTGGAGAGACTGCATGCTGAAAAACCTGCCCTGGAAAATGACCTCACCCAAACTGAAAAACCCATCATGCAGCCGCTGGATCTAGAAACTGAGAAGTTAAAACTTGAAAAAGAACGTTTGCAGTTAGAGAAAGAGAGGCTGCAGTTCCTGAAGTTTGAGTCAGAGAAGCTGCAGATTGAGAAGGAGCGCTTGCAAGTGGAGAAGGAGCGCCTTCGAATTCAGAGAGAGGGTCACTTGCAGTGAACTTCTCAACAGAAGTGTCAACGTTAGCATTTTGATGTTTGTAAAATAGAGGTAGTTTTTTTCTTAACACTGAGATTGTCCTAGAGGCGAAACATTCTTCTGTTCAGTGTTGAATGTTGATGTTAAAATGAAAAAGAAAGGAAAAAAAAAAAAAGCAAGGAAAAAGAGTGGTGCTCAATACGTCTGTGTGCCTACATAAATGAGTTTATGTGTGAAGTTGCTTTTCAGTGTATCAGAAATAAGTGTTATATTCTCCTGTCTTCAGTATTGTGTTGTATTAGTTTGGCGTCCTCCATCCTCCTTTCATAGATGTGTTGAGAAGAAGCAAGGCTGAACATTGGACTTTTTTCACTGTGCTAACAGTAAGAAAGGGTAAGAACAAATCAACATATGTTTTGAGGACATGGTGCTGATGATACCCCACACAGTAAGTGCAAGTTAGACACAACAACAGAGTTGTGATGCGAATGATTCATTAAACTTAATTACCCCATTTTGGTTTTTTCCACCCCCACAATTGGAAAAAGAGTTCAAGAATTATGCAAAAGTTAAACTACAAGATAAATTCATTGCAGTTTTGTTTACTGTTGTTCCATGGCTTGAACTGAATGGGAGTGCAGAAAACAGTGTTCTTCCTTTTGCATGAAGTACTCATACTAGATAAAGTTGCATATCAACCATACCTACTGTAAGCTGGACTGTTGGTTATACCAGGCTGGAACACAGCACCTGGCTTCGTATAGCATAGGGACTCACTGACTGATCAGGCATGCTATCTGACGTCTGTGATGGCCCCCTGGAGTAAATGGCTAAATCTGCTTTGTTCCTTGAAAGACACTACCCGGTGATGGGAGTCTTGGGAGTTGATAGAACACTCTTGTTAGTTCTGCCTGGCCGTCACTGGGATCATGTCTGTGAGGCAGCCAGAAGAAGCTTCTGTGGCTAACACCATATAGTATGCTTTAATTAGACAGATGGAAGTGGTCAGTGCTGACAGCTGTCAGTGTTTTTTTGTTTTTCATAAGCAATGTAGTGATTTAATAATTAAAAAAATTAAGCTTTCTATTATTTCATACATGTTTAAATCCCAGCTGAGCCAAACTTCACATTTCTTACCTTTCTGTGAGATGCTATGTTTTGTTGACTCCATTTGAAACTTAGGACTATGAGAATACTAAATCTGAATATATGTTGAGTGACTTACGTGGGTTTTTGTGCAAGTAAATATATTTATACCACTACAGGATTACTTTTATTCTGCAAAGGAAATGTTATTTTTTTATAACTGAAACAAGTGTGCTTCTACAGTGCAAATAAATTTGACTGCTACAATCCAGAATTGCTCATGATACTGTTTGTTTGCAGAGAAACTGGGCTGTACATGAAGACAAACCTGGATCCTCTATGCTGCAGCACCCTAAACTTGCTGATGCCTGTATTCCCAGTGTGGTAAATGGAGAGATGAACCACTTCAGAGTAGGGCTGAAACCAACCAGTGCTTATCTAAGAAAGGTAAAAGGAAGAAGACACAAACCTGCTGGACCCTTGTAGCCCAAGGGAAAGTATATCAGAGATTCTTTTGAATGTGGGTGGGTTGACCTTGGCTAGGCACCAAGTGGCCACCAAAGCCACTCTGCTTCTGCCCTCCTCAGTTGAACACGGGAGAGAAAATACAACCAAAGGCTCGTGGGTCAAAGTAAGGACAGGGAAGATCACTCAGCAGTTACCATCACAGGACAAACAGACTCAACTTGGGGAAGTACTAGTTTATCCAATCAAAATTGGAGTAGGATAATAAGAAATAAAACCAAATCTTAAGAAAGACCTTCCCCTCACCCCTCCCATCTTCCTGGGCTCAACTTCACTCACATTTTCTCTATCCTTCCACTAAGTGGTGCAGGGGATGGGGAATGGGAGTTGTGGTCAGTTCATCACACCTTGTCTCTGTGCCCTCCTCAGGGGAGGGCTCCTCCCACTCTTCCCCTGCTTCAGTGTGGGGTCCCTCCCATTGGAGACAGTTCTCCATGAACTCCAGCATGAGTCCTTCCCACAGGCTGCAGTTCTTCATGAACTGCTCCAGCTTGGGTCCCTTCCATGGGGTGCAGCCCTTCAGGAACAGGCTGCTCCCATGTGGGTCCCCTGTGGGGTCCCAAGTGCTGCAGCAAATCTGCTCCATGTGGGCTTCTCTTTCCATGGACCACAGCTTCTGCCAGGAGCCTGCTTCAGCGCTGACTTCCCACATGGTCACAGCCTCCTTTGGGCTTCCCCCTGCTCTAGTGTGGGGTCCTCCATCGGCTGCAGGTGGAATCTGCTCCACCGCGGACCTCCTGTGTGCTGCAGGATCACAGCCTTCTTCACCACGGGCTGCAGGGGAATCTCCGCTTTGGTGCCTGGAGCCCCTCCTGCCTCCTGCACTGAGCTGAGGTGTCTGCAGCTGTTGCTTTCTCAGACTCTTATCCTCTCTTTGGCTGCAGTTGCTGCTGCACAGCTTTCCTCACCACCCCGCCTCCGCCCCTGCTTCTTAAGTTATCCCAGAGGCACTACCACTATCACCAATGGGCTCCGCCTTGGTCAGTGACGGGTCTGTCTTGGGATCAGCTGGCCTTGGCCCTATCGGACATGAGGGAAACTTCTAGCAGCTTCTCACAGAAGCCACCCCTTTAGACCCCCGCTACCAAAACCCAATACACAATGATGAATTTTCAGCTCCCCGATGCATATCAGGAATAATTAAAAATAGCCTTTTGTGATTTAGAGAAATTCTCTTTCCCTTTTAAAACATGAAAGAGGCAAAATTCAGGCAGTTTATCAGGATTGCCTAGTGTATACAGCATTTGCCCATTGAGAGAGAACTTGGATTTCATAATCACTATATCCTGAGGTGACAAACTTTATAGATACCTGTTCTGACTGCCAAATAGGGTAAAGAGCAACAAGGGGCAACATAGCCAGCTTTGCAAGATGTGGTGACCAGAAGGACCAAGCCAGGACAAAGAACCTTCTATGGTCTTGTCTGTAAGAAGTGCTTGGCCAGGAAGGAGCAAGTGTGGAGTCTGGCTCCTGTTTTGACAGGTAGTTACACTGCTACTTGATAACAGCATCTCTGTTTTCTTATTTTACTCCAGTTAAATGACTTAACCATTAGGATAATGGTTCATATTTTATATTGTATATATTGGGAATTATGCCCCAAGTGCATTAATGTTTTGGGGAAAATAAATAGATAAATCTGAACCATTTCTGAATTCTGATTTGTTTCAGAAATTTGAACACTTCTTTAAATGTGAATAGAGCAGTATGTAAGCAATTATTTCTTCTAACAGCTATTCAGCCTCCTGGGGAAATGATGCATCCTTTGCTTATACAAAACCTTTTGGAAAATGCTGAATGATTAAATTAAGCATCGTCATGAATCATTGAAAATACAGTTTCAACATAAAATTTAGAGAAAATTACAGAGTTTAATACATCAATTTTATAGCTTTTTTTTTTTCATACCAAAATTGCAGTCATTTTGTGGTAATTTGAATTTAAATGTCATCTCTTTAAATACTAATCTGCAATCTCTTCAACTTTAATTGCTTGATTTACCAACCTGGGATGAGGACAGCAAAGCCTAAGGGCAAGATTGCAACCATGTAAATGTCACGAAGTCAGGACATAAGCATGAACTCAGTCCTTCTGCAAGACGGGGTGAGATTTTGGGCTCCTGCTTAAAAGAACAGCCGGTGATTATAAGTAATGAGTGGCATTTCCAGACTTGGAAGAGTATTAAGACAAGAGGGAAGCACACACATGGGGAGAAAGAGGGAAGTATTTGGAAGAAAAAAAGGAGGTGGGTGAAGAGCAAACATTTATACAGGTGTTTTCACAATGCAGCTTACAGACAGACTGGCTAATGCTTAACAGTTTCCTAACAATCACCCAGAGAAGGACACAGGGTAAGGTTGCTGATGTGGTCCCCAAGAACAGCCCAGGACTAACAGCAGCCTTACTCCCAACAGGACATATCTGAGAAAGCACAGTAGGGTTTAAAGGCAACTTCATTTTCTTGCATAAGGGATCCTTGGTATTTCTGGCAATTTTGAGCAACTGTCCCTGTGCATAAAGAGATGCTGCAAACAATGTATACAGAATGTATAAAATTTATTTATGAAGATGAACAAGATATGGTTAAGCTTTCATGCTAAGCATTAGTATTGTGATGGAATCATAGAATGGTTTGGGTTGGAAGGGACCTTAAAGCTCATCCAGTCCCAACTCGCTGCCATGGGGAGGGGGCACCTTCCACTCCACCATGTTGCTCAAAGGCCCATCCAGCCTGGCCTTAAAACAGTTCCAGGGATGAGGCAGCCACAAATTCTCTGGGCTGACCTGTGCCAGTGCCTCACCCCCCTCATAGGGAAGAATTTCTTCCCAATATCTAATTTAAATGTGCCTTTTCTTTCAGTACTGTCATCACCTCAAGGTGTCTTTACTAGCCAGGCAGGCATCAGCTAGGAGAGGAAGGGTAATTAACCTCCATGGCTCCCTGATGCAGCTCTTTGGTGGTGCTGAGTTGTCATCTTCTGCAGTTTTTTCTTTTTTCTTTTCCTTATTTTTTCCCCCTTTGTTATTTTTTTCCCTTTCTATATTGGTACATTTTTTCACCTTTAAATCCTTGAAGCGCTACTGACAGCTACCTCAGCTATGCCACCTCCATCTATAGTTTTACCTTATCTTCCTTGAGCAACTCTCTGAGCTTTTTCTCACAACTTCACAGTTTTCCATTTGCATGAGTCAAGGTTAGGCAGCTGGGCTGTGCTGGGTCCTGGATTAGAGATGTGCTGAGGAGGTTACATGTGTACCTGCAGAGTTGAGTGAAGCTGCCCAGTCTCCCTGACAACTGTCCACAGATAGGTGCCTTTTCAAAATGTAGCTGAATTATGTTCATATCTTGTTTCCTTCCTCAAAGAAGAAGTTTCTAAAATCCCCCTTGCAAGTGGGAACTGGAGCTGATAACTCCTATTTCTTCGCCTTTTCATAGAACTTTTGATACAGTTGCCGCAAAGGAGCATCCGTGCGACATCATCTCTTTCTTCAGCTCAGACACCCCCAGAAGCTCCCCTCAGAAAGACACAGAGTGTCCAAGGAGATGGAGTCAGATCCAGGGCTGATATTTTACAAACACAAAAATACCCTCAAAAATCCTACTCCATGTCAATCAGGAGCCTTGACAGAAGTGATAGGTGGGAGAAGATGGAGAAGGAAAGACTGAATTTTCTCTATTTTTGCTGAAATCATTAGTGAATTTAAGACACAGGGTGTCAGAAAATGCCTCAAATGCAATAGTATTCAATTATTTATCTTGTTATTTTCTTTTTCCTTTTTATTTTTCTCTTTTTTCTCTTTCTCTTTTTATCTTTTCTTTTTGTCTTTTGTTTTTGGTGGGTTTTTTTTACATTTTTCCTTTTTCTTTCTTTTGCTTTTTCATCTCTCCCTTTTCCTTTTTCTTTTCCTTTTCTTTTTCCTTTTTCTTCACCTGATGAATTGCAAAAGCTAGACTTACTACAGAAGATTGCTTAAGGCCCAGTGCACGTTCCCATCCCACAGGCTGTCATTCCTTGCTTGCTACATTAGGACACTGTCCCGCTGTCTTACCAGAGTTAGTAACCCCAACCTTGGCCCCTGCTCCTGCCATTCTCAAAGTGCTTTAAAATGTTATCCAGGTCAGCTCAAAGCTCCCAGTGTCCCATTCAGGGGTGCAAGTGCTGGTCCTCTACCTCATTGCTCAGAAGTTAGGGAAAGACTGTTTTTTCCAGCTCCACTCTCTCCCAGGCTGTCACCCTGCCTCCTTACCTTCCTGGTCCCCGCTTTACTGTGTGTCTTTCACTTTTCTGTCTTAATCTAGCTCAGAAGTTTCTGAGGTGCTTGTCACTTTGATGTCCATCCATCCACATGGTGTTGATTTGATCTCTATTCAATTTTCATATCTATCAAGTTCCATGACACTGACTTGTCTCTTTATTAAAATAGAGCATGAGAAGAGAACAGTCTCTGGTCACTGCCTGGCCTCCACTGACTTTCCAGAGAGATATGGTGGTGGTTTCCCTTTTTTTTCCTTCTGTGGAGAAGTAAAGATAAGGCTTTCTCTTTTCCTACCAGTCTAAGCAAGAAGAATGTCAGGTTTTAATTCATCACCTGCAAGGAATTGGTGAAAGAACTGAGGTTACCAAGTGAAAAAAAAGGCAGATTGAGGGGGGGCATGACAGCCTTCAAATACAGGAAAACCTGAAGGAAATCATCTGCTCTTTCTGCTCACTGCCAATGAGACATGGAAGAATAAGCCTAAACTGCAGCCATGGACTAGCCATGAGGAAAAAGGCTGGCCAGGACATGAAGGACTGGTTTAAGGGTCCAGGGAGACTCTATGGTCTCCATTGGTCAGCAGTTTTGAGAGTGTGTTTGGCAAACATAAAAAGTGCTGCAGGCACTGTTCTCCACCAGTAGTATCTACAATGTCATGAGCAGGAGCAACGAGAATATTTGCTTCTTTTCCTGATTATCTTTTCTATGCCACCAGGTTGCAGGCTGGCTTCCCTTGAAGTTTTGTCTTGTGAGAGGACATGTCAGCTATGCAGGGCGAACATGAGATACTGCCTTTACTTTTCTGACCTCCATTTATCCCCCAGGCTCAGCCTGCTCCAGTGCATTAGTTGAGTACATCCCTGTGGATCGGGAGGGCTGTTCCCAGGAGGCTATGGATGGGGCAGCGTGGCCATCCAGCTCAGGGCTCAGGCATTTCGCACTAGAAGGCCTGGTCCGGCTCAGCATCGTGTGTGGCACAGGATGGCAGTTTAGCTAAGTCCTAGGCAGCTTCTCACCTCTGAAAACATCCAGTAGCTCTTTCACAGCTGAGCGTTTCTCTGCCAGGTTTGTACCATCTCCTGTGTTTTGTGCACACCATAAACCTGCATTCCGAGGTCATGGGCAGTCACACACTCCACAACAGGCAAGAAAATGATCAGTCCTGGGCTCAGTTCTCAGTAACAGAGAGTGCTGCGTATCTTTCAAGTAGCGCCTCATGCTACAAGCTGTGGTCTGGCACTCTACTTTTCACCCATCTTTTCCATCACGTAGGTTGTAGACATGACTGTACACAGTCTAAATGTTGGGCTCTTTTTGACAGCATTCCTTCCTAGAGGCTAAGAATGATGATGGACAAGCAGACCCTCCAGTGGCACAGCTATACCAAGGGATGATTTCCTGCATGTGCTACCACCATGGCTACTGCACCATGTCTGTCGAAGGAGGAGCTGTGCCAGCTGGTGCCCCAGCTGTGCCTGATCACCCGCAGTTGGCAGAAGGGGCTTGGTGGGCCCGTGCTTTGGCACAGGAAAGGCTGGAGCTGCTTGCTTTAGATGTGTATTTGTCTTCATGGATCTCTTATTTGGCATTGGATTTTTGATCTGTGAAGAGCTACATTATCCAGTAACCACATTATCCAGAAATCAGAGGAAGAACCAGTGGCCTTTGAATAGTCCAAAGTGCCTAAATGAGGCAAGTAGCTATGTGTGTGGCAGATAAACCTGATTTAAAGAGCTAGCAGAGTGAGAGCAGCAGCAGGTACGGCCTCCAGCAAACCTGGGTTTCACTGGAAGTTTAAATCCTTGAATCACTCAAGCACTGTTGAAGTTTGCAGCTAACATAAAGATAAAATGTAAGTGGGCCAGATTCCACCATATGTTAGCGGGTTTGTTTTGCATCGGTGACTCATAATGTTTGTAGCTGGTATTAGGACTAAGGACAAATTTTAATCCAGACAAAAAAAAAATAAAATATTACATTTTAGATAAATTCCCAACAGTTTTTGTTTCTAGATAATCAACTTTGAAGAACAATGCTCCAGGCATATAAGAAGAGGAGGGCAGGGACAAATGCCCTCAGTACTGTCTTGGGGCAACTTACAGTACTTCATCATTTCCTCTCATTCTCTTTTAGGCTAGTTTATGCCAAAATGATTTTTTTCAAACCACAGGTTATGCCAGCAGTGCTTTTGGCTCTCGTGTTACCAGGTGATCTTTCAGCAATGCTGTGATCTAGCCATTTGGGAACTTGAAGCTCACAGGGTGGTGTGACTGTGGCAGCTCTCATCTCCAACTCATCTGTTTTGCTTTATGGTCTCTTAAAGCAAAATCTCCTGATGGCTGATCACAGTTACTATGCCAATGAATGCACCAGTTCTCAGCCATTAGAAAAACAATGGGTCCACTGACACAAGACTAGAAGCAGCTGTTTTCATTCATTGCACGTAATCCTTTTAAACTTGATCTGCTTTAGAGGACCCTTACATCCTTTCCTTTTACAGTTTATTAAGAATACCATTGTTATTTTCTGTTGCAGTTTTACTGTTTTTAATTTCCCTGCTTCACAATATCAGTAGTTTTATTCTGTGCATTAGCGGACCATGGAATACCTTGCCTTGTTACTTCCATATTTTCTAATTGCAACACTCTATCATTAGTCAACTGGTTCATAATGTGGAAGGCAAAGTTGCTATTTCATTTCATGCTATATAATACAATGCTTCTGGTTCAGTAATTATGTAGTGCCACACTTGTGATCAATCCTGAGATAGCTCACTCTTGATGGATAGCCCCATCACAGAGTGTATAAGAATTAAAGGAAGAAGGAAATTTTTACTTTTGCTCCTCTGTCAATTCAGCTGCTTGAATACTCCTTTTCAGACCCATATTTATCCCACTGAGATAGGAAGAGATTGCAGAAATGAGAAGTTAAAAGAGAAAACTGAAATTTGAAAAGCATTTTCTAAAGTTTTGGTTTGCAAAACAGCAAGGATGTAAATTAGACGCTCTTCCATGGAAAGCTATTGTATATTACTCTGTTAATGGAGTGCAAATCTTTTAGTCATCTGTTTAATGTACTGGAGAAAACCATTACCTGCTTCTCATAACTATTCCAGGGATTATGTAAAATGAGCTGATGGTCTTACTGCTACTGCTCAGTACTAGGCCTGTGGAAAAAAATATTTCCAAAGGTTTTCTGCTCAGTCACAGGAGTGTTTGTGAGTCAAACAGCTTCCTGAATTGGCAGCCAACTTTCAAACAGTTGTAGGGTATAGGAAGTGCCTTTTCCTAATGGGAAGAATTGCAATTATGGAGTCCAAGAGCGCAACAAGAACAACCACCCTGAGAGGGGTGGAGAAGGCTATAGCCTTCATGGACAAATGACATCCTAGTGCCCTGAGGTTACAGCAGAAGAAAATTTTATCCTTGTGGGGCATGCTTATGCTTTTCGAAGAAGCACCTGCTGGGAGCCAATTTCAGGGACGTAATTTCTGGCCAGATGGACTATTGCTCTGGTTCAGTAAAGCAATACTTATGTTCTTGCATATCTTTATAGAATTGCATGATGTGAGAGCAAAATCTATAAATGAAGTATTCCCGTTTCTGTAACAAAATTCTCTTGTCTTCACTGCTCTTTAACTTTTGCTCAAGGCTATACCTCATACTTTTCTGTCTTCCTTCCTATCTGCCATCTTGTTAGTATATCATCCTTCCTCAAAGGCAAGAGTGGGAAAATTGAATGCACAAAGATGAAAAGATGAATTGGCAATTTTCTGGCCAGGATTCAGATATGTTCACCGGGAAGAATGGTTTAGCCCACTGGCATCTTGAGTACTTGCAGAGCAAAGGGTCACTTGATGATCCCTCCCTGGGGAATGTGCCATGAGATTTCTGGAGAGAACTTGAGATTCCAGGATGTGAAGACAGAATGGTTGCTGGCAGCCGCACAGAGACCTGGTGAGGATGAGGGTCCTTAACCCTGAGATCACAGGGGCCAGTCTGTGTTTGAGCAGTTGGAAAGGATGTGAGAGAGATCAGCCTCCCCCTGAGCTGTGACTGTCCACTTCCAAGTGCCCAAATCTTTAAAGAACTGCACAAAACAAAGCAGGGGACAAAACAACCCATACAAACAACCAACCAACCAACCAACAAAAAACTCAAACCAAAACAAAATAAAAACCATCAAAACAGAAATAAGAGACATTATTCTTTCGTATTGGTTTTAGCTGAGAAAAAAAAATCTCAGAGCTAAGTGCAAGATTAAAAAACAATCTAATGTGACCATTAAAAAAAATCTGGTTTTGTTGTTTGATTTTTTGGGTGTTTCTGCTGCTTTTCAACAGTTGCTTTTAGACATGTGCAGATCTCCCTGTAGGTGTCTCCCAGTGCACTGACACACAGTCCACTCTGAGGCTGGTGGCTGGTGCACAAATGGCTTTCTAAATCATTCACAGCACACTATAGCTAAAAGAACTAGCACTGTTTCTTTTACAAGTAGGGGTTGGAGAGATCTTTTAGCTCAGAAATCTAGAGGAAAAACTGTAGGCTAATCCAGTATCGTGGAAGCCTCTTACTCTTAATGGACAAGTTTAGGGTTATCACCAACCTCTGGGCTGTCTCAGGCTGAAAAATCAGCCTGAGGCAAACATGCATTGTCACATACTTTTCTTAGAACTGATTTGTATTTGACCTTATGTATAAGCTCTAGATGATCTATTTTTTTAGCCATAGATCATCTTGATGACAATATTCTTTTTCTGTATGCGGTTCTTTCAGAGGGAGAAATGAACACATATACTTGCCCTACTTTATTTCTATCACAAAAGGACCCTTCCTGTGAATCAAAGTGCACATGGCAACTCTTCCTCTTTCCTGATGCCCACCAGCTTCCCTGCCATCAGATTGTTTCTCCATCTGCAGTATTTATACTAATTGCAATGTTTCTGCAAGGTGGAGACAAGGCTGTTTATTTAGGAGGCTATACTCAGAAGCTTGTCAGTTTTGCTAGAAAAGAAAATTCAGCCTATTAGAAAGTGCCAGCTTTTATTCAGGATGAGCAAACCCATTCAGAAAATAAGTCCTTGTGCCCTCTTCACACTGTCTCTTTTGATATATGAGCATTGTTGAGTATGAAAAAAGTGTTTGTGGGAAAGACAGAAATCAAGCTCTATGAGCTTCAAGTTCACAGCTTTTCATACAAGAGTTCAGAAAGAGGTTAAGGCAAACACAAAAACAGTGCAAGTGGGGCAGACTTTGAAAAACATCCTCCCAAACACCTTCTGCCACTATCAAAGGGAAAGGAGCAGCCTCCAGAGTTGATCTACCACAGCCCCCTGGGGTCAGCAGAACCCTTTATATGCACACACACGGTGGAAGGGGCACTGGCCCTTCCCCTGACCAACATTTGCTGTCCAAGCCTGAGACTAGGACTAGGTCCAACCACACCCAGGCTCTGCCAGGAGTTTAAAAAGCAAGGGTGTGTACTAGTGAACCCCATGACTCAATAGGAGGGTCTCTCATATGCCTTTGTACCTTTGGTTTCTGTACACATTATTTCAATTGAACTCTGTATAAATCACTTTAATCCAATCTGTATAAATCATTATCTCTTTTTGTATGTAACGGAGTGAACCTTGCCATCAAATTCTGTTGAATCACGCATTTATAAATTTCCATTAAAATTACTTTTACTAGTATCTTTTATACTATCTACTATTATCTTTTAATGATCCTAAACACTTAGTTTCGTGAAGTTGTATGCATGTTTCTGTGTTGGAATATTTCTTGTCAAAGGCCTGAGACATTTGACTGTACTAAGATGAGTTTCTGAGATACGTGAGCAGGTCCAGAACTGTAGAAAATACAGTTTACGTCCAGTTTACATGGATGCAGAAAGAGGAAAGTCAGAAGTTAGGAGAAAAGGTTGAAAATGATGCTTATGCAAGCTCCCAACCCCCAGATATTTTGCAGATTAGAAAGTTAATGGTATCCCCTGACGACTGGGACAGAAACAGCTGGGGTGACTCCAGTGGTAACAACCAGAGAGTACACGATGCCTCATCCCTTTTAAATTAAAATTCCCCTCTATATACCAGGCCAGACCTATAATAAAAACAGAAGGAACTAGTGGGCCTTGGGGTGGAGCAGGATTCAATAAATATTTTGGAAAGAGGAGAACCTCTATTAATACCTGTTAGATCCCTAAATGAGATCTCCATAGCTGTTACAAAAGCTGCTTGTATTCAGGCCATGCATGAGCATGAACTCACTGATGTTCCCATATTGGCAACTGCAGATTGTGACATGTTAAAGCTGTTAATTAAGGGAGCTCCTGCTGCTGTCAAACCTTATCTTATTTTAAGATGAGATGAAATTAAGAGAGATTCAGACTTTAATGCCTTATGGCCATAAGAAATATTGCTGACTATGGCCAAGAAAAAGCCCTAATGCACAGTGATCTCCTTACCTGAGCATCACATCATGTATCATGGGCCAGAAATGGGATGGGACGATTTACCTAATGAAACACTCAGGCCTAACATTCCACAAATCAGCCATCACAAAATAGTTCCCAGGGATTGGAACCTGCTTATCATCAGAGGTGATGAGAACTATATAACCAAGCACTGGCATTAGGTATTCCAAGAGCTGCAATTCAAAGGCGATCTATCAGCATTCTACAGGGTCTAATTGACCTATATCAGGGGAATGCTCAGACAGATAGCACTTCAAATGCTCAAACACTCACCAGCCCTGAAAGGGAATGTTAACCCTTTCCCTCCCCAAAATGCAAGATTAAAAAACTAATAGTGCCTAGAAGGAAATCGGGTCTATCCATCCAGGAAGGAGAAACTTATCAGTGGATAAGGGGAAATGTCCCATATATTTTGATCCCAGTCAATCCTCTATAACAATACAATTTCTGATAGATAGGGAGCACAAATCTCAATATTAACACAACAGGATGCCAAGAAACTGGGTATACCACCAGGATGGCAAAGAGTTAAAATTACTGGAGTAAACCGAGTGAGCACTGTATGTCAAACTGCAAAAGTTAATTTACTGCTCCCGGGTGAAAAACGTATGTTATCTACTCGATTCACAGTAAAAAAAAAAGTCATAATGAAAGTGTTTTTGTTACCGAAAATCCGGAATAAGAAACTTATCAACACCAATGGGATGTAGATAAGCAGACACTTCTTTATTGCGG
>WYDI02006157.1:0-10545 GCA_009867235.2 Psittacus erithacus | reverse complement strand
CTCACACTAAACCATGTCACCCAAGGTTCTGTCCAACCTGGCCTTGAACACCGCCAGGGATGGAGCATTCACAACTTTCCTGGGCAGCCCATTCCAGTGCCTCACCACCCTTACAGTAAAGAATTTCTTCCTTATACCCAATCTAAACTTCCGCTGTTTCAGTTTGAACCCATTACCCCTTGTCCTATCACTACAGTCCCTAATGAACAGTCCCTCCCTAGCATCCTTATAAGCCACTTTCAGATACTGGAAGGCTGCTTTGAGGTCTCCACGCAGCTTCTCTTCTCCAGGCTGAACAGCCCCAACTTTCTTAGCTTATCTTCATATGGGAGGTGCTTCACCCTCACGTGTTCTGAAAGGTCAGAAGAAAATTGGTCTCCATATAAACTTATCAAGCAGAAGGCAATTCCACAGCTTTAACCAAAGCTCTATTAACATTTGAATGCAGTTTTGCAACCATGTAATTCCCCAGAATTCACAGATTTCTGTAAAATGAAGTATTTGCAAGATTTCCAGAGTGAATATTTCCATGGGGATCATTGACTTTTTCTTGTACTGAAGTTTTTACTCATCTAAAAGAAAAAGTGAGTGTGGGAGTCATAAAGAGGATTCAGCCAGTATTCTGAGTCTCAGTTGGAAAATATCATTTGAGATTTTTAGTAGAAACTGCTATTCCGGAAAGATTTTATTTTCTGATGCATTTCTTCATTTCCCTTCCTCTATCTTTAGGAATGAGCCATTTCCTCTCCTCCACTTCACTTAAGCAAAGCAGGACAGTTTTTCTTTCTCCAAATGGTGCCTGTCATCTTGAAGTAAGTTTACCAACCTCTTGGCTTTGCCAATGGATAACTCTTCTGAGATGGCAAATGCCCTCTGCTGCCACTGACCCAAGTAATCTGGAGGGAAGCAGATATACGGAGATGAGACCTTGGATATGAAAAGTTGGCGTTATGAGTTAAAATGTAATGTTATACATGTAACCTCACATGTATATAATACAAATATTTAAACACAGTCTAGTCATGGCAGGTTCCTTTTATAAAGCAATGGAGAGAAATACACCCTTTTAGGTATCAACTCATTTGAACTGTTTTGCACACCAACTTTAAAACATTGCATCTCATTGCACCTTAGCTGTGACAATTTGACTTCTTTGACCAAAAAGGCAATAAGAGTCTAGGTCATGTATTCAATTCCACATTTAATACAATGAATGTGACTAGAGAGAGGGAAGGATTGATGGGAAGAAAGCAATTTACAACAGTGCAGGGTGGAATTATGGCCAGTATAGGTCTGCTCCATAAAAAATTCCTGTTGTTTGATGGTAAATAAAATGGGAAATTTGAAAAAGGGAGAAGAAAGCATGAAATTATGTGAGTTGTTTAGTGTCACTGCTTTAACTTGTCCTACTTCAGCCAAATCAATCTCCTATGAGAACTGGTGATAGCTGTTAGGTCCTGGGACAAGGCTAAACCAGGAATGGGTTTATGCAGGGCTCTGGAAGAGTATAGTTGGACTACACCAAAAAGAAGACCTTTAAAGCTCTTTCCTTGATACAAGTTCCATGGAAAGAATCCTGACTTACTTGAATAATAAGAGAAGAATCAGGATGCTGATTTATCAGGAGGAACAAGCGCTGAAACTGCGGGTGCATTAGTATCTGGAATCAGCAGAAGGCCTGAGGGATGATGACTATCTTTCATATAGGTCTGTGTGACATGCCCAGAGGAAAATGGTGTGAGACAGGGTGAACGAAGTGTTGACCAGTACTGCACAGAATGGATACATTTCTACCTGAAACTAATACCTTGTCTACCACGGCATTTGGATTTTCATCTGAGAGAATCTGTGGATTCTCTGATGTAAATCAATGTAACTTCCTCCTCTTTCTTTCCCACACAATACAGAATGTAATTTGTTACTTCATGCTTAATTTATTGGAGCTCTTTAATATTCTGCTTTGCTACGATAAATTTCCTCCTTAAATCTTTTCTTCTTCTTACATCAGCAGTTGCCCATTCTCAAAATGCAGTGTTGTGTCTTTCTTGGTACCAGCGTTTAACAGAGCTGAGTGCTGTGCTCTGTGGCACTCCTGATGATATAAGTGTGGTAGTCGCTTTAACTATTGCCATCTAGCAGCAGAATGTATATATAGATCTATAAATAAGCTAGCGGGTGTTAATAAAGGTAGGCAAAAACTCAGCTTTGCCAGTCCTTTGGAAAAAAGAAAGACAAACAAAACAGTCATGCTGCTCTTTCAAAGCACATGCAAATATAAGACTTCTGCATTTCTCACCTGATTTCAAATATTACTCCCATTAAAAACTGGTGCCTGAGAGGGGTGTAACCCGCCTGAGGCTCTGTAAACAAACAGAGCACCTCTACTCTATCTCCCTGTGCTATCAGATTATTCAGTTCAGCTCAGCCATGGCCTGCCTTTTAGTTTCCAAACAAACAAGGTCAGCATGGCTGGCAGCTGGTAGTTAACTCAGTATAATAAGATTTTTATTACTTTCCTACAGCAGGGAGTTTACAGGTAGACAAGTACATTGTACTTCTGAGTGAAAACACAAGGCCTATTTCAAGGACTTCTTTAAACACATTAATCTTCAAAGATAGGAATACTAAGCAATGATTAAGTAAACAATGACACCTTAACTTCATGCACTGAGCTGTAATAAACAAGCAGCCAGCAAGAGGGGTTGCTGAGAAGTAGATATCTTGGTTTTCTTTTAATAAAGAGGTTGACCGGCATATTTATTTTGGAACAAAATATTGCAGAATAATGCCATGCTTTGTCACTGTAATTAAAAGCAAAGGTACCTTATTTTGCAGGAGGGACAGGGAAGGAATCCTCCCTACCTATATCTGACTCCATGCAAGGTCTTACCTTGTAACACTCATCATATCCCAGTGGTTTTTACTGGAGTACCAGTATCTTTAAGACCGATCAGAATGAAAATACCAAACGCACCCTCAGCAGATTTATAGGTGATAGTAAGGAAATGGAAAAAGGGAACGACTGACTCACTAAATAGTGGTTGAGTCATGAAGGACATCTGAAAAATCAAGAATTGAGCCAACAGAAAAATCTTAAGGTTCAGGAAAAAGAAATACAGACCCTGTACACCTTGGTACAGGTACAACTACAGGGTGGTTAAACCACAGTTGACAGCTAAGCATCACACAACCAGTCACTCACTCCATCCCCTCAGATGGGAAGGGGAAGAGAACTGGAAGGGAAAAAGTATAAAACTCATTGGTTCAGATAAAGGCATCATTCAGTAACTCTCTGGAAAGCTGCAAGACAAAGAAGTATTTGGGACCAGGCTCTGCTTTATTTTACACCACTCAAAATCCAGACTCACCCATCAGCCTTCTTTCAACTGAATTGCTGATGAATAGAGAGTGGTGCATAGGTCAGAGGCCTCAGAAAGATAGGTGCAACCATTTCTGCTTTAGCTGTTGCTCTCTACTTGCTACATAACCTTAAACAAAGAGTTTCAGCTGCCTGTGACTCAGCTTCTGCTTTCTGTAGTGCAAGCTCTGAAAGGTAGGAACTATCTTTCCTGCGTTTCTACAGCTGACAGAGCAATAATATCCCATTCCCACACCAAGCCTCCAGATATTACACCATGGTGAATAATAGAGAGTATGAGAGAAATCAGCCCTGAATCATGCTTTTAAAAAGCTCCAATACTTCTATTTGTTTCTGCAGTTTAGGAAACATACGTTCCACGGTGCACTGAGCTATTTCTAATATGCCCAGCTGTGCAGGTTGATAGGCTAGAGATAAAACGCTGCTAATGAAAAGCAGATGCTCATTAGTCAGGGGAAAACTGGCGAAGATGTTTAGAGTTACAATTATTTTTACTGTTCTTGTCCCTTTTACGGTCATCCAGAAATTATATAATGACCAAATCATGTTAGACGGCATCTCAGGTTGAACATTTTAAAAATGAATGTGGTTCATTAACAACATGATGAATATTTAAGCAGGATTACGGAGCATAATGAACTTCCTTTGCATTTTTTTTTAATTGAAAAAGCCCAATAAATTTGCTAATATTTCACTGGTTAATGTTGCAATTAAGGACGCAGCATCTTTACCCAGTTTTCTGAACATCTCTCTTTTACTGCTGACTCTGAATTTCCGTCTGATGCAAAGAGTTAAAAAGCTGCATGTTTTAATTCCTTGAACATCAATCAGAAACAGGCTGACACCTTAAGTCTAATCTGAGAACTAACCAGTCTACTCACCTACAAGAAACCCCTAGTAAAAGAAAGGAAATAGAGCCAAACAGACCACTCTCATGCTCTATATCTCAAAAGTAAAACAGAATTGAAATCTCATCCTCTGAATAACCCTTTTCGTGATCTTATCAGGTTGCTTACAAAATTGACTAGAATTTCACAACTGCATAACTCTTTCATCTCTAAGTCTCTTTCACTTTAAGGAAAAAAACCCAAAGAAAAGCAAGAAGTAGAAAGTAACAACTGAATATTGCTCTTGTTAAAAAATGCTTTAAAAATCTAGTTATTTCATTGCCACATTTACATTGGATCCTTGTGCTAGAAGGTTGGATCTGTAAATTTGAATCTTCCTCCCACGAGCAGAGTGGGCTTCATGCTTTTGAATCTGGTCTGATCAGACAATCTTCAGCTCAATTTATATGGCAAGCAAAAGCAGCAAAAAGAAAGGAACAAAACCAAAGAATTATTGAAGATCTTAGTCTTTGGAGCCAAATCCTTCTCCTGTGCTCTTTCCCTCTCCAGACTCGCAGTTTGAAGGCAGGAAAGGGGTAACAGATTCAAACTTGAACAGAGAAAGTTCAGGTTAGATATAAGGAAGAAATTATTTACTGTGAGGGTGCTGGGGCACTGGAATGGGTTGTCCAGAGAAGCGGTGAATGCTCCTCTCCTGGCAGTGCTCAAGGCCAGGTTGAACAGAGTCTTGGGAGACATTGTTTAGTGTGGTGTGTCCCTGCCCATTGGAGGAGGGTTGGAACTAGATGATCTTAAGGTCCTTTCCAACCCTAACTATTCTACTATTCTATGATTCTATGATATCCTAAGACAGAATTTTAGGCTGACTCAAAAAGCCACATTTAATAGCTTGTCAGAAACCTTTTAAGAGATAATCCTGGCTGAAAATATCCTTGTAGAAAATGAGATTTGGGTAGAAAGTTGAGCAACGATGATAACTCACAACAGGAGTTCTCTGACCACAGTGGAAGGGGAGTGGGGGAAATCTTCAGTGAGCTGCAGAGGTACTGCAGTGCTATTTGGACCCACTTCCAGAGGAAGACTGGTAGGAGCGCTTTTTGGGGAATGATATTATGGGAGATTCATAGGAAAAAAGTCCAAAAGTCCACTATCTAAATGTGCACAAAAAGAGAAAGTGTGTGCCTTCAAGTACCTGAAAAAACATAACATGCTTTAAAGACAATATTTAGTGCTTTACCCCAAATTTTATTATTTGATGCCACAAACCCCCTTTTTTGTCCCCTATGAAACAAACCTGGTGAAATTAGGGAATTATTTCACTGACACTTGCTGAAGGGAGTAAAAGCTTATTTCCCGGTTATCTCCAATAGCAAATCAACACATCAGGAAATATACACAGCTCCTCTATCTACTGGCAAGACCAGAACTGGAAACAGCAGCTATTGTAACGTTAATACATTTATCTGGAACATTCTGAGTTTACCAATAAATGTCTGCTGTGGAGAAACAGTGAGAAACTGTATCATAAGTAAACTTCAATATCAATAAATGCCTTGAGGCAAATCCTTTTTTGTCCCTTGTATTGCAGGTAAAATAACCCAGAGAAATTATCAGCACTCAGAATCCCAATCTTGGGACAAAGTCTTTGTGCAAGATGCTGTATAAACAACAAATAAAAAGAAAGTTACTGTCCTGGTAATCTAATAGTCTGAGTACTTAATAAAGGACAAAGAAGTTAATGTTTATCTGGATACAAGTCTTGTATTGACAAACTCCTTGTTATCAAGTTTTTTGAGTTTCATAACAATGAAGAATTTTGAAGCATAAGGAAACTGCTTTACATGTGCAGAGGTGGAATTATTGCAACCAAATGAGAGCCAAAACAGTAGCAGACACAAATCTGAGAGGGAAGTCGCATCTCCATGTGATTATTAAACATGGATGTGGCTCAAGCTAGATCTGTGCCACCAAGCTGGACAACTCATTGCTTGTACCTTGATACGTGGCTGAAGTTACAGTTTTTGGGACCACCTGAAGTGTCTTTCTGCTAGCTCCTGGTGCTCTTCACCAGTCTGCTGTTACATGATGGCTTATGCAACAACCCAGCTGCCCTGGAAAATGCGGGTTCAAGGCTCAATCCTCTCCATTACACACTTCTGCCCAGATGATGCTCAGGTAGAAACACATGTAATAATCGTTCACATTCATAGGTAATGTATTTGCATATGCAGCATACAAATGCATCTACATCTACATATGTATATAACATGCATATGTGATGAAATTTCTAGCACACAGTAAAGCATGTCCAAACCAGAAAAAGAATACGCCGGACTCACTGTTGACACTGCAGACTTCACCTGCACATCTCAGTTGAGAACCTGAGGTGTTGCACTGGGAAAACCATGGTGGAATTGTTATTAGTTTCCCTTCTGAACATTGCCTCTGTGTCTTTCTCTGCTCCCAGATCCAGAGGACTCTCGGGAGCTATTGCAGTCTTTATGTGTGCACAGCAGGTCCCTATCCTACAGCTGTCAGTCCCTTAATGCAAGCTGAAAAAGGAATCCCAACGGATTGTGAATTTCTAATTGGGTAAAGGAGGGAGCTAAATTCCTCTATGCAGTTTTACTACTGGTTTAGTCCTGTTAGGAGTTTCATGGCTCAGCTGCAGTCTTCATTACCTGGTCTGCTGTTATTCTGTTCCAGGGTTTATATCAGGGCTCTACCTCACTACCTGGAGTTCATCTTACAGTAATACATTGACTCTTCTAGTCCTAAACCTTAGGCAACATTCAAATGAGTCATGTCACATTTTGTCAGTGCTCTGAGAGCTGGAGTCAGTCCATCTCAAGCTATAGCAAGCCCCTGGGAACGCAGAGTGAGGATGAGGGAGGTTACCAGGCTCTGCAATATTTCAGGGAAATCAGCAGTGAAAGGTGGGACAAAAATCCTGGGGAGGAAATAAAAGTACCAAAAGTAGAAGGTGATTGTAAGAAAAATGATTAGACCCTGGAGAGGAGCTGGGAAAGTTCTGTTATTTGCCCTCTTCTATTTTGCCATGCCAGAGATGAATTTTCATAGGTCGTGAATGCTATCAGGGGAGGAAAAAAAATCTTAACTTAGGCCAAAATAACCTTAGAGAGCAGATAATCTGAGTTTTCATTCCGTCAAGCAGCTAAAATTCAACCTGATGCTTCCCACAGGCAATAGCTAGAACTGTTAAATTGAATTCAGACTTACTAGATTGGTGCCAGGATCAAATGCCCTTTTTTCTTTTTCCTTCCAGAAAGACTTATATCATATTACTTTACCCTATTTGTCCCTATTCACAAATCACTGTCCAAAGGGGAAGGAAACACAGTAATTCCTTCACTCCGAACATGACACTATATGGAAATTTCCTCTTAAAAAATAGCCTTAGCTTTGTGAAGAAAATAATGCACTTTAATAAGGCTCTTTCTTTAATCACGCTTATAGGCAAGAAAAGGTCAGAAGTGAAAAAGGAAAATACAAAGGTAACGAGGTGATGAAAAGTCCAGATTTGTTTATTTACACATCTAAAATGTTGAACATATGAACAGGAGACTTTGTGAAAGAACATAATCTGATTTGCAAAAGAAGTGGATTTTTGCAAGAGGACTGCTAAATGAAGCTCTCAGTTGAAATCTTTTTCTCTGGTGAACTATATTCTCTATTTGTTCTCCCAGAAAGGGAACAGAATAAACCAATTTCAATAAGTACACTTCAAATACATGGTTTTCAATCTGGTTTTAAATGCTTGCACTTGTGGTAAAGTAAAACTGTCTTAAATCACAAAACAAGAACATTCCAAAAGAAATATAGGGTTTACTCTTTACTGTAGTAGTGGTTTTGATATATAAATGGAAATGTAAAGCCAAGAAAAAGAAGTTGGAATATAGTTCCCTGGTTTGTATTTAGTGTAACAGCCTGAAGTGCCCATTGTGTAAACATGAGGGCTATTTGTTATGGCTTCAGTCTGCAATGCAAGGGGCTTGCAGCTGAAATGGCTAAATTTTACTTTCAAAAGTGACTTAGGACTAAAACTTCAAGGAAAGAGAATAGTTCCTGGCATGGAATATAGGCAGCTTTGATGGAAATACAATTTTTTAGGCAATGGAGCATGAAATACTCATTGGAAATCTTTTTTACTATTTTGACATGCACTTAATAAGGATTCAGTAACAAGACAGACAGATCTAGAAGCAACTGCTTCTCTGAATTATTTGTTTATTACTATTCTTTTCCCCAGGGATTACCCAGGTTGTCTTGCTAATGCGTGAAGGAAGAGTGTTTCTTCTGCCATCTGTTTTTGCAAAGTGGCAGCTTTTAACCCTTAAAGCTCTCCCTGGGGGTAACTCTTTGAGGTGTGGGATCTTGCTGCTTCTCTCTCCCTGCTCTCTTTTCCCCTACTATTTCCTTTGGAATCAGTTCACAGACATCTCCAAGGAAAATGCATTTGCGTTGTGATCCCTGTCCCACCTCAGCTGCAAGCTGAGAATTGGAGCTTAATATATCTTACATTTTCCGTCAGAGCTCCAAAAGTGCCCTGGAAAAGACATGTCTCATACTAGTTTCTTCATTCATGAGTTCTCCACTCCATCATATAAGCTTTATGCAACATTAATACAGCTCCAGGATAGCTGTTTTACCCCTTATAAGATCAGAAAAGGAAATCTTGTTGGGCATCTATGGATTGCACTTAAGTTGCCCACAAACAGAGTCATTGTGTTTACTTCAAGTATTACTCATTCTAGCTGAAGATGCTGTTGTGAGGAGGTTTGCAGTCAAGACACCTGTCCCCATCTATGCAGCCACAGACCATCGTGTTTCGGATACTAGATTTTCAATATGAGGTTTATCTTATGCCAACATCCCAAATTTTAGGTTTTTTTCAATAAACACTCTATATGTGCCTGTGCAGCATAGCTCTGGATAGCAGCACTCCCTATACTACCACCATCAAAACCTTCACCAATAGGGTAATGGCATAATAAAGGGTTAAGAAGTTCCCCGAGAAAGAGGCCCATATCATCACCCATAGCATTTCCTTGTTGAACCGTTCAGAAAGAGGCCTTCAGTTTGAAACTAAATCTAATTGGAGTCTGTTTGGGATTCAGCTCTCCTACTGACTTAACAAGCTGCTGGAAAGTCTAATAAATATTGACATGATCCTTTTCCCTTTGGCAGGGCCCTGTAAGAACTTCACTTTGCAGCTCAATGGTGCCTCCCTGTGTTGCCTGTGTCAAAGTGTGCAGTAGAGAAAACCAGGGCCAGCATCCACTTCTACATGGAAATTTAATGAGCGTGTTTCCACATTTTCTCCAACCATTTCAGCTGAAACAGTCATAAACTTGCTTTCAAGTAAAGACATTCAAGCCCCATTTCACAGTGGGCATCTGTTACATGCTTGGGTTTCACTCTCCAAAAAGGGGAGGACGTGGTGCAAATTACAGTAACGAATTGCAATGGTTGCACTTTGGTCTGAGACTACTTACTCAAAAAAACTTCTTATTTCTTCAGAGCCCATCAGAATTCAAATTTGAATTAACCCTGCTTGCAAGAGATGAGAATACTACTTGCCTCTGGGAGGCTCACAAGGAGTGGGAAAAGAGCTGAGTGAAAGGGGAAGGCATGGGAGGGTGACAGCAGAGTTTGTTTTGAAGCTTAATTGAGATTTATCTGCTGATGTTTTGGAAGGTATAAAATACAGCAACAAATAAAGCCATAGATAAGAATAAGTTCATACTTTCAGATAAAGACTATTCAGTGTCAGTTTAAAGGGGTGATAAAAATTCACAGTATAATAAGAAAGAATAAGTGGAATGAAATTGGGATAAAAGACAACTTGGAAGAAAAATAGATGCTGTATGATCTTAGGTGATGATTTAGGGGGAACAAAAAGAATAATCATATACCATTTTATAAGGTGTTGGTTATTCCTGTCTTTGGCTTTCATATGTATCCTGAGGTAAACTCTCATGTTTATTTCTTCTCTTTTGTATCTATCAAGGTCTCACTCAGCTCCATGCCTCTAGGGCATGTAGTAGTGTCTTTGGGGTTGCAGCTGTGGGGCAATGGATTCCTTGGATATGGCTGGAAGGGGGTGGAGATGTGACCAGAATTTAAACAATTTTGTTCTCACACAATGGCTTTCAGCTTGTCCTGGGTTCAGCAGCAGCAGTCATTTTCTCCTTCTTAGTAGCTGGTGCAGGGCTGTGGTTTTCTGACTTTCAGCCTGGGAACAGCACTGATAACACCGATGTTTTTAGTTGCTGCTCAGTAATGTTTACTCTGACC